>JASANE010008225.1:0-12101 GCA_030248225.1 Trileptium ribeirensis | reverse complement strand
GTATCCAGTCATCATGTATCATTCATCAATATTATCGAATGGATCAACGAAAACTTTCTCACCGATGAGATTGAGCAGAGTCCGAATCAAAACGTCGATGCGCGATTTATTAACCTGCGACAGCCCGGAAGCGTTCTTGTATCCATGATGAACAATGAGCAACAGGTTATTAGTTTGGAAAACTTAGTATTACGTTTGGAAAACTCGAACAAGAAAAAAAGTAACATTTTGGTGGCCAATCAATACTGGTAGCTGCTCTAACCTAGATATTGCACACTATTGTTTATATTATGATATTATAAGTAAAATTATGTCAAGGTTAAAAAAATTGGTGGTCTGTCTTGCTTTAAAAATACGTTGGTTGTTATATTATATTTTATATTTTACAAAATTATATGTTCGGCCACAAATGACAAGATTTGTGATATTGTCCCAGCAGCTATTTACTCATATAATTAAGTTTCTAGTATTGACCTTTGAAAAAGAACATGGCACTCATGTAGTATATGTATACACCTTAATTGACGTGTTTGTGTTTGTATTACTTTCCCACTTTGAAAAACAGAACTCCAACTTTTGTCTTGTCCTTCCAACTTTTGGACTGTGCCAATCCGTCGGTTTTGATGTTACTGGCATGAAAAACGTGGAAGGTCTAATACAACAGATATAATTTTGCACGCCTCCTCGAAAGTGAGAAAATAATAAAGAAAACAACTCTGTCAAAAAATAATACTTTTCTTGGATGAACCATTGTATAATATTTAGATTAATTTTTTAAAAAAAAGATATGAGGGATATATTTATCATGGATATTATGTTTGATAATTTAAACACAACCTACTCTGTAGCTTCTGATGCGAATTAGTTCTATACAATTAGAACGCTTACAAAATGTCGAAAATGATGTCACAATCTGCGCGACCGTACATCGCTGCTGCTTGCTGACTACATATGTTACTTTTTCAGGCATATATCTACACCGATAATATAGATCTTTGTGGCGATGTAATTCAAACGCTAGCATTAAGTTTTGGCATTGAAAACCTAAAAGTACAGGTCATTTTCCAGACGTTGAAAGCAGTATCGTCGAACTCATGTCTAAGGTGGTAACGTTTGCTGTTTAATGATCTATTTTGAAAAATATGTGTATGCCTTAATGACATTATTAAATGATTCCAATTGGGCCATAGCGTTTACGGTTTTATAGCCAAAATCAATGCTAGCTTTGTTTTGCTGTATCTGCTTAACAGATCAATACAAATAGCGCATCCTAGATGTACACAGAAGCTGACGGTCAAGTAACTGTAATTATAATGTCTCAAGTAAAGCGAATGTAGTATTGTAAGGAAACGTATATACTGAATGCTTCGCCGAGACGGCCGGGATTAGAGGCGTATCTTTTAAATGTGATTATCGATTTGAAGCGAGAAGATGTATCACAAAACTGACACAAGCAGAGTAAAAGCATGTGATAAATAGAGCCAACTATTTCAAATTAGACACTTTACACAACAGCGAAATATACATCTCATATTTTGTCTCGAAGGTCGTGCTTTTGCATATGGTCTAGCTATTTAGTAGTGTGGACGATGTTAGCGATGTGTCGGTGATATGCAAGTTATAGGTAGACTCACTTTCAAAATTTAAACCAAATACCGCCGATCCTATTCAGGCTGTAGAAGCAAAGGCAAGGGAACAGCGATTCCGCTCAGCCAAATTGGCTATTTTTTTTGCTGTGTTATTCAGCTTGGAAAAGGGTTGGTTACATGTCGGCCGCAGCTGCAATAGGTCAAGTCACCTGTGTTGAAATATTTTTTTAACAAATCACTTTAGAGGTTACCATGTTATAAATGAAAACAATAAAATTCGGCTTGATTTGGATGTAAAACTTGAGTTGATTAACCTTGTGGTGCTAAAGGAGACTTACACATAAAAATGTTATTAATAATATATGCTAATGGTGTGATTTAAATAATATGCGCAACATGGTGTAAAAAGATTAGCGATGTTGCCGCTACCGTTAATAAGCTGTAATCGTTATATTGGTAAAAATCTGCAATAATGCAGTAGTTTAAGAAACAGAATGACCTATCTTTAGCAGAAATAATTTGCAGCCAGTTGAGCTAACATCAAACAATGCAACAACTACGATGGGTGCTTCACCACAGTTATTACTGCTTTTCGTGAGCCATCCTGATTTAGTTTCGAAAATACCTGAAGCATCTGCGTACATAATAGCTATCAGTTGGCTTATTACATGAGGCGACTAACTATCTTTTGTAATTTTTGTAGCTGGTCGTAGATTTCAGGTATAGTACTATGATACTATTGGTATGATATTTATGTTTGCACTGGACACTATTGTGTGTCACACTTATATTGTGATGTCGAAAGTTACTGTCAGACATGGAAACTGTGTTAACTCCAATTTTCATTCCTTCAGAAGGCGCGATACTCGTCAAATATAATCAATCTACGGTAATGTTATAACGATAATCCAATATCAATCCACAGTATTCGACTTGTGTAGCATGTATGGCCTCTTACGGTAACAATTTTGTACGGTGTTGCTATATAAATTACAATCTCTGGACATAAATTAGATAATATTTCCAAGACTAGTTTTTGTATTAGTTTTTTCAGCTGCTGTGGGTTTATTCGTACTTATCTACATTGCAATGTTTAATAAATGACATTTCGTAGTTTTCAAGCACAATATTTTCCGCGTCTAAATCATTGTCAGTACACGCTATGTGATTGTACCCAGTAATTCTTAGGTGTTTAAACTGTTATATTTCTCACTAACTTTCATAATTTTACCATGTGTAATGTCATAGTAAAAGTCATAACATCTATGTGAAATATGTACATGTTGCAATGTCTGTTTTTCTGAATGGAAAAAAGGAGTGTAGTTTCTTCATTGTTAAACCAGTCTACAAAACCTACTTGGTTATCCTGTTATCGAAGAGTGTCTTTGGCTCATTAATTTGTCCTAAAATTATAAAAACGATTGCTTAATCCAGCCGTTTTAGATAAATATCTTTATTAAAATGAGATTGTTACTTTGTTGCACAGGTGAACGATATTTACGCAGTACGAGATCGGCTGCCGGGCCGATCATTCTGGACGGTAAAGGCGATGTTGATAAGAGCTGAAGAGGCTCGTCTTATGAAAAATGTGTAGGTTTACTTTGAAGGTCTGCATGAAAATAATATGGTAAATTATAAGTATTTTATTTTAATTTTCATTTTTATAACTAACATTTTTGCATTTGTAGTTTTTATTAATTGTCTTAATATTAATATGGTACCGAAGCTAACACAATACTTCGGTACATTAGAAAATGTCACAGGTACATTTTGAGTTCATGACCACGGTTTCCGCGATTGAAAGTTTAGCCGCCACCCAATCTGCCTACATTCTCTACAGTCAATAACTAAACTTGGTTAATTCGTTGCTTTCGATAAAAAAAAAAAAAAAAAAAAAAAAAAAAAAAAAAAAAAAAAAAAAAAAAAATTTTTCGGAGCGAAATCGTTATTCATCATGTCTAAACTGCACCATATTATTGTGCTGTTTGTTACTCCCATTTCCATAGCACTCCTGGTTGGGCTTCAAACGTTGATTGTGGTTAGGTTTAACCTTTTTATGCTATAAAATATGTTATATAACTGTTTTGTTTATTGATAACAGATTGCAGACGTGCTTACATAGACAATCAGCTGCCCTCTGGTAGTTGTTATTCTTGTACAGGCGTTTAGAATATTAGCAGCAATAAAGCACTTAGCTAAATTATTGAGTCACATAAGACTCAGTTTAGTCAGTGAATTATCTTCTCAATAAACGAGTCTTAATTTTAGTTTATTTTCTTAGCTACTATAAAATGAAACCAGGAACCATAATGGACCGAAAGTTGGTTAAAATATATTGGTGACTTCTTTAAAAAATGTTAATTAAACTAATATAAGATCACGAAATTTAGGAACAAATCTAGTTGCACATGGAACATGGAAACAGCCTGGTAATTAGTTTTGTGTATTATAATATATATTTTCAGGATTACAATGAAGAAATACTATAACGACTCGTACATCATTAATCAAGGAACTATTGGCACAGTACAAAGTTCGATCGGGCAGCCACCAGGAATTGCTAGATACGTTGAAGCAGGTCAATACAATCATAAGAGAAGTGTTGGCCGACTTCGAGGTAAAAGTCTACTCTGTTTGCTCTAACTGTGGTCTGCTAAAAATTTAGGGTAAATGGGGTTTCGTTGTTTTAAATGTTTCCCCAGGATTGTTAAGCTACCGAGTAAGCAGTTGTATACCCCTTATTTTCCAATTTGCCAAATGGCACAGCGCATAGTTATTGCGAAATGTTGTGCTACTGTGTTTGTCATGTGGGAATATGCTAGCCGCGTGCCGCTGTCAGTTCCTGATAGCTGTATGTTTGCGTCGCCGTTCCATTCCTACAGTCCATGTTCGATTTCTCGTTGCGCAGGCTTGTGTTTGTCAAACATGGTTCTACCCATACTTATTAGGGCTTAAAGGATTAAATAATCATGGTTAATTTTGATTGAGCTAGCCTGTAGGCTAGTGTGTTCTTTCTTTGACCAATCCAGTAATGTAATCGCGGATGAAACTTTCTTCTATAAATTAAAGGATTTTGTCGACGATAGATTTTGCTCTTCGATTTCCTCAATTTATAATTTATGTATGAGGTGTTCAGTTGCATTGTGTAGCATAGGTTAGGCCGCGTATTGTTGTTCAGTCGTCTTGTGGAGAGCTCCAGAATTTGGAGCACTGGCGTCGAGACAACAGTGACTATCGAGCACTACTCTAAGCAGAACAGCCCAGCTTCGGAGTACCATGACGGCAAATGTTTGTTCCCGCTGCTCGAAATACAAACTAATTGATGAATTAAAGGGTTAAAAATAACTCCAGAATAAGCGCAATAATGGCTAGACGGGCCTGAAATACAACTGAACACCTCATACATAAATTTTATAAATTGTTGAGAGAAAATCGAAGGGCGAAATCGTATAGTCATTAGAACAAATCCTTTAAATTATAGAAGAAAGTTTCATCCGCGATTACATTACTGGATTGGTCAAAGAGAAAGAACACACTAGCCTACAGGCTAGCTCAATCAAAATTAACCATGATTATTTAATCCTTTAAGCCCTAATAAGTATGTGTGTAGAACCATGTTTGACAAACACAAGCCTGCGCAACGAATCGAACATGGACTGTAGGAATGTGAACGGCGTACGCAAACATACAGCTATCTAGGAACTGACAGTCGTGCACGCGTGTGCTAGCATATTCCACATGACAAACACAGTTAGCACAACACTTTCGCAATAACTATGCGCTGTTGCCATTTGGCAATGTTGGAAATAAGTGGGTTAATACAACTGCTTCCTCTCGGTTAGGCTAACAATCCTGGGGTATAACATTTTAAAACAATCTGTGTAAATATGGTAACGAATTTAGAAAAAATTTTACCCTAAATTTTTAGCAGAACACATTTAGAGCAAACAGAGTAGACTTTTACCTCGAAGTCGGCCAACGCTCTGTATGATTGTATTGACCTGCTTCAACGTATCTAGCAATTCCTGGTGGTTGCCCGATCGAACTTTGTACTGTGCCAATAGTTCTTGATTAATGCCGTACAATTCGTTATAGTATTTCTTCATTGTAATCCTGAAAATATATATTATAATACACAAACTCATTACCAGGCTGTCTACATGTTCCATGTGCAACTAGATTTGTTCCTAAATTCATGAGCTTGTATTATTTAAGTAACATTTCGTAGAGAAGTCACCAATATATTTTAACCAACTTTAGGTCCATTATGGTTCCTGGTTTCATTTTATAGTAGCTAAGAATAGACTAAAATTAAGCTCGTTTATTGAGAAGATAATTCACTGACTAAACTGAGTCTTATGTGACTCAATAATTTAGCTAAGTGCTTTATTGCTGCTAATATTCTAAACGCCTGTACAAGAATAACAACTACCAGAGGGCAGCTAATTGTCTATGTAAGCACGTCTGCAATCTGTTATCGATAAACCAACGGTTCTGTAACATATTTTATATAGCATAAAGGCGGGACCTAACCACAATCAACGTTTGAAGCCCAACCAGAGTATGAAATAAACCTAAGCAAACCACGCAATAATATGTGCCATTTAAAGGTTGGCATGATGAATAACGAGTTAGGCTTATTTACTACAAGTATCCTCAGTAAAATTTGAAAATATTCACGCAGCTAGGAATTTATCGAAAGCAAACAAATTAACCAAGTTTAGTTATTGACTGTAGAGAATGTAGGCAGAGTAGATCAGCAGCTAGACCAAATGCGCGGAAAACCGTGGGTCATGAACTCAAAATGTACCTGTGACATTTTCTAATGTACCGAAGTATTGTGTTAGCTTCAGTACCATATTAATATTAAGACAATTAATAAAAACTACAAATGCAAAAATGTTAGTTATAAAAATGAAAATTAAAATAAAATACTTTATAATTTACCATATTATTTTCATGCAGACATACATAGTTTCAAAGTAAACCTACACATTTTTCATAAGACGAGCCTCTTCAGCTCTTATCAACATCGCCTTTACCAGTCCAGAATGATCAGCCATATCAGCCGACAGCCGATCTCGTACTGCGTAAATATCGTTCACCTGTGCAACAAAGTAACAATCTCATTTTCGTTTTAATAAAGATATTTATCTAAAACGGCTGGATTAAGCAATCGTTTTTATAATTTTAGGACAAATTAATGAGCCAAAGACACTCTTCAATAACAGGATAACCAAGTAGGTTTTGTAGACTGGTTTAACATAGAAACTACATTTTCCATTCAAAACAGACATTGCAACATGTACATATTTCACATAATGTTATGACACTTACTATGACATTACACATGGTAAATTTATGAGAGTTAGTGAAATATAACAGTTTAAACACCTAAGAATTACTGGGTACAATCACATAGCGTGTACTGACAATGATTTAGACGCGGAAAATATTGTGCTTGAAAACTACGAAATGTCATTTATTAAACATTGCAATGTAGATAAGTACGAATAAACCCACACAGCTGAAAAAACTAATACAAAAACTAGTCTTGGAAATATTATCTAATTTATGTCCAGAGATTGTAATTTATATAGCAACGCCGTACAAAACTGTTACCCGGAGGCCATACATGCTACAAGTCGAATACTTGTGGATTGATATTGGTATTATAACATTACCGTAGATTGATTATATTTGACAGTATCGCGCCTTCTGAAGGAATGAAAATTGGAGTTAACACAGTTTCCATGTCTGACAGTAACTTTCGACATCACAACATAAGTGTGACACACAATAGTGTCATGCAAACATAAATATAATACCAATAGTATCATAGTACTATACCTGAAATCTACGACCAGCTACAAAAATTACAAAAGATAGTTAGTCGCCTCATGTAATAAGCCAACTGATAGCTATTATGTACGCAGATGCTTCAGGTACTTTCGAAACTAAATCAGGAATGGCCACGAAAAGCAGTAATAACTGTGGGTGAAGCACCCATCGTAGTTGTTGCATTGTTTGATGTTAGCTCAACTGGCTGCAAATTATTTCTGCTAAAGATAGGTCATTCTGTTTCTTAACTACTGCATTATTGCAGATTTTTACCAATATAACGATTACAGCTTATTAACGGTAGCGGCAACATCGCTAATCTTTTTACACCATGTTGCGCATATTATTTAAATCACACCATTAGCATATATTATTAATAACATTTATGTGTAAGTCTCCTTTAGCACCAGCAAGGGTTAATCAACTCAAGTTTTACATCCAAATCAAGCCGAATTTTATTGTTTCCATTTATAACATGGTAACCTCTAAAGTGATTTGTTAAAAAAATATTTACAACACAGGTGACTTGACCTATTGCAGCTGCGGCCGACATGTAACCAACCCTTTTCCAAGCTGAATAACACAGCAAAAAAAATAGCCAATTTGGCTGAGCGGAATCGCTGTTATTGCCTTTGCTTCTACAGCCTGAATAGGATCGGCGGTATTTGGTTTAAATTTTGAAAGTGAGTCTACCTATAACTTGCATATCACCGACACATCGCTAACATCGTCCACACTACTAAATAGCTAGACCATATGCAAAAGCACGACCTTCGACAAAATATAGATGTATATTTCGCTGTTGTGATGTCTAATTTGAAATAGTTGGCTCTATTTATCACATGCTTTTACTCTGCTTGTGTCAGTTTTGTGATACATCTTCTCGCTTCAAATCGATAATCACATTTAAAAGATACGCCTCTAAATCCAGCCGTCTCGGCGAAGCATTCAGTATATACGTTTCCTTACGATACTACATTCGCTTTACTTGAGACATTATAATTACAGTTATTTGACCGTCAGCTTCTGTGTACATCTAGGATGCGCTATTTGTATTGATCTGTTAAGCAGATACAGCAAAACAAAGCTAGCATTGATTTTGGCTATAAAACCGTAAACGCTATGGCCCAATTGGAATCATTTAATAATGTCATTAAGGCATACACATATTTTTCAAAATAGATCATTAAACAGCAAACGTTACCACCTTAGACATGAGTTCGACGATATTGCTTTCAACGTCTGGAAAATGACCTGTACTTTTCAGGTTTTCAATGCCAAAACTTAATGCTAGCGTTTGAATTACATCGCCACAAAGATCTATATTATCGGTGTAGATATATGCCTGAAAAAGTAACATATGTAGTCAGCAAGCAGCAGCGATGTACGGTCGCGCAGATTGTGACATCATTTTCGACATTTTGTAAGCGTTCTAATTGTATAGAACTAATTCGCATCAGAAGCTACAGAGTCGGTTGTGTTTAAATTATCAAACATAATATCCATGATAAATATATCCCTCATTGTGTTTTTAAAATTAATCTAAATATTATACAATGGTTCATCCAAGAAAAGTATTATTTTTTGACAGAGTTGTTTTCTTATTATTTTCTCACTTTCGAGGAGGCGTGCAAAATTATATCTGTTGTATTAGACCTTCCACGTTTTTCATGCCAGTAACATCAAAACCGACGGATTGGCACAGTCCAAAAGTTGGAAGGACAGGACGAAAGTTGGAGTTCTGTTTTTCGAAGTGGGAAAGTAATACAAACACAAACACGTCAATTAAGGTGTATACATATACTACATGAGTGCCATGTTCTTTTTCAAAGGTCAATACTAGAAACTTAGTTATATGAGTAAATAGCTGCTGGGACAATATCACAAATCTTGTCATTTGTGGCCGAACATATAATTTTGTAAAATATAAAATATAATATAACAACCAACGTATTTTTAAAGCAAGACAGACCACAATTTTTTTAACCTTGACATAATTTTACTTATAATATGATTCTGTGAACGATAGTGTGCAATATCTTAGGTTCAAGCAGCTACCAGTATTGATTGGCCACCAAAATGTTACTTTTTTCTTGTTCGAGTTTTCCAAACGTAATACTAAGTTTTCCAAACTAATAACCTGTTGCTCATTGTTCATCATCTGGATCGCAAGAACGCTTCCGGGCTGTCGCAGGTTAATAAATCGCGCATCGACGTTTTGATTCGGACTCTGCTCAATCTCATCGGTGAGAAAGTTTTCGTTGATCCATTCGATAATCTGATAAAATAATTACATATAACTAAAGCTTCGTTCACATCTTTAGACCACGACAAAGAACACATCACAGCCCAATATTAAATAAAACATTGCAAAAAATTTTTAAGTATTGCAATTTGTCACATTTTCCACCACAAATTATACAGTCAAATTTTGATCAAAATTTCATCTAAATTTAGATCAAGTTCACAACTGAAAGTTTGATTGGTGTGAACGTACCTATATCTGCGAGTTCGCATTAGGATCGTACACTCGGGCTAGTATTTTATCACTTCATTTCACGTTCCCAAATTTGATATCCGATTTTACATTTTGTAATTTGAGATACAGCAACATGAATGATGTTCGGGTCACTATTTTACGATTTAGCATTGCAATTTATAGAAGGAACGAACACTTCAAAGGCGATTGCAATCTCGTTTTTACTGCATACTTTAGGATACTCATAGCCCACAAGTTCCGTTATGCAATTAAGCATGCCATTTAACGCATGTGCAAAATGCATTAAATGCTAATATATGTGCAAAATCGGCAAATGTAAACGCACGCAAATTGCGTTCATATACCACGGAATCATGTCCGTGTTAGCTAAACAGCGAATACCGACGGCATATTTTTGATCACTAATTTTTGCGAAATTCAGTTATAATTTCTATAAAATAACAACGGTGTTATCAGCAGCTAAAAGTGGACTCATGTATTACAACAGCACGTGACACACATGTTTCTATAAGCGACACTTTTAGATTCGGGCAAATTGCAAAGCGGGCTATAATTCTCCTGATATTACCATCATCTATTTTTTAGCATTGTTAAAAGTATTGCCAACAGTAGTAATTGCGTAAGACTGTCTGTGTTTCAAACAGAAACAATCAAACACTTACTGTTACCACAAATATTTGTTACATGTCTCTGCCTCAGGTCTAGTACGCATTAGGTGATATTACGTATTTCAATTAATGGAAATTTTAATTTGAATAAATAACTATAGTACATTTTGCATGAAAGGGAACAGTAGTAAATAATATTATGCCAGAAAAGTTTTGCAAAAATTTTGAATATAATTTTATGCCAAGATGTATATGGTTTTGAACTTTCGTTGTAAGACAATTATGTTCATTTGCTTTTATGTTTCAATCCATACAAAGCGATTATGAGAAAACATCCTATATTTGCAAAAAATTTTTTACAATTGTGAAAGCCCTTGGTAACATATAAAAACAAACCCTTTGCGGTCGTTCGTTAAGCGTAAACTGCGCGTAGCTCTGCGGCAGTGGCGCTATGGTGCCGGTGTCCGGTTGGCACTTAGAGTACATTGCAAATTTCGGCAGTGAACGACTTAATTCGAAAACATGATATTGAATACTGAAATTATAAATAAAAAAATTAGGGCCTTTTCGTTTATACCCTCAGCCCAAAAATTCTTCGAAGATATATCGTTGATCTTGGTGCCATTCGACTCATCTTGTTGAGCCCCTTCAGTAAATCTCTATTAGAACTATATTTATGAAATTTTTTCTGATTTTTTGAGCTACCAACGGCTACGTTGCTACCCAACATTTGCGGAAAATGCTCAGTAAATGTATAATCGTATTAACTTTTCAGTCGAACAGTGTCACAATCATTTATTTTGAACGAATGACTAGACTATAAGCCTAATCCAAAGCCTAAGCGCCAGTCGTGAACTCATAAATGGATTCAGCTGACACCATTGGGCTCAGCTTGACATTACGGTTCGAATTACATATTTTACAAAGAATTTTTTCAAAAACTTTCGGTACTAAGAGGAACGAATAGTTAATCAAAAAAATTGAGAATTTTTGTCACAAATATGGTTCTAATGGAGTTGTATAAACCGGCTGTACGAGTATAATTATACTAAAATTACAACCGAAATTAGCCATTTCCGGGGTGGCGAATAACCGAACAGACCCATATTCCAAATATTTAAAAAAATCAAGAATAAATTAACGATAATCAACGTAAAATTTGCAACTTACAGCGTGTAGCCACATGCAAAATCTCCGTGACAGATTATCTGTATCTTAACTTAAACAGTAGTTGTTTGCTCCGCTGGCACCGGTGGTATTGAGTATACCATATAGGTGAGAACGGGCCTGGATTTCAAGGCCCGGTCCGGCCCGTTTGCCAAGGTGGCTAGGCCCGGCCCGTTCTCTCCGAGATCAACGTCCGGCCAGGCACGGCCCGTTTGATGAAGGGGTTGCCCCTGCCCGTTTGGTAAAATTACTACGCCAGGCCCGGCCCAGCCTGGCCCGTTTCGTTACTATATCAGCAACTTATCTTTTTGAAACTGTACAGTACAAGTAAAAATAAACCATAAAAATAGCAATTTCTCGCAATGGCAAAACCGATCTAAATGTAACAGGCTCGTT
>JASANE010008224.1:0-11795 GCA_030248225.1 Trileptium ribeirensis | reverse complement strand
CGCACGCGAAGGCTGTGGCATCAATTGTGGAAGCTGTTGCTGCTGTTGCGAGGTACCTAGCGTGGCACTAGATAGTTGCTCCGGCCCTTACATCTGGTCTCCAAAACCTCTTAAAGTGCTCAGAGATGCTCGGCCGTTTTTCTCTGAATATCTGAAACGTAGGGTCCTGCCGTTTAACATGGGATAGATTTCCACTGAGGGTTACCGTGTGCAGTTCGCGTCAGTTCCCAAAGGCATCTGAACTTTTAAACCCAATAATTCGACATTACGGTAAACGATGAACAAAAAAAGTTATTATTTTTGTTGATAAAAAATATTATTGAGCGAAGTGAAGCAAAGTGTCTATAAATGACTGTCAGTTTTTGCTATGGCCAACATAAATTATAATCGACCAAATTGTCGTCATAGCAGTGGCTGTGACATATTTACCCAAATGAGAGTTTGAAAATGTAGACAAAATTTTGTATTTAAGAAAATGTAGATGAAATTTAACCCGGAGTGAATTCCTCCTAGACACATCATAATATATCGTTAATTTTTGTCTTATAACTGTTTTGTTCAATCTTCTTCTCTACATGAGCAGTATTTATTGACTAGTCGAGAGACACACAACTACATATCTAATATTATTTGGCAAAGCCATTGAGTCTATTTAAACGAACAACCATTTCTAAACAGATAATTATACCTATCCGGTTGTAACAGCACGCACAAATAGGATTGTGAAATGTTTCACGTACTAGAAAATACATCATTTACACTAAAGGCGTGTTCACACGCTCAAACTTTTTGCTCAAATTTTGAGATCAAAATTTGAGCTCAAAATTTGATCAAATTTTGATCAAAATTTGACGGTAATTTTTAACGAGAAATTGCGGTGTTTCAACACTTGAGATCAAAATTTGAGCTCAAACTTTTTCAAGTAATGAATCTTGCCGGTGATTGGATATAGGAATATCCTTCAAAAGCTTGAACAGTGTTCACACATTCAAACTTACCAAAAATGGGAAAAAGATGCTTTCAAACTTTGATCAAAATTTGATCAAAATTTGAGCTCAAATTTTGATCAAAATTTGAACAAAAATTTGAGCGTGTGAACACACCTTTAGGAAACTACGTTAGGAATTATATATTCTACTGTCTCTATAGAATTGTGTTGCATTCATTGTTTGTAACAATGGCTATGTAAATCCACTGACCGAATCGTACTGTTGCATGCGATACAGGCGATGCTTAGACATGCCTGTGCTAAAATGTTTGCAGTAAGTGGTCTTGCTCCGTTAAATGACTGTGTTCGCTGATTGATCAAAAACGATAATATCCGATGTTTGCACAAAAAGTAAGCTTAGTCCCAAATAAATGGTAGCCTATTGTAGAATAGGAAAACTAGGTTATATCAATCATGCTAAAATCTATATCTATTATATGGTTTAAATTAAAACTATCTTATCTCACCCCGACAATCTCTGTAATGCTGTAGGTAAGAATATAGATGGTCTAGTTGAACTTGAAATGCGCATTGGGCCACAGTTGGTGAAAGCAGGGTTAAAGAATGACTATCATAAAAAACATACACTCCGCCTACATCAATAATATTTGCCACACCATCAATAAGGGCGGAGCGTAAATTTAGTGGTCCATGAACCTGGATTGTAGCTGTTTAAGAACATGGGTGAGGCGTAAACTTGGTAGTCCATGAACATTAGGAGTAGCTATGTTTATGAACCCACTTTTCAAACGACCGCGATGTATGCGAACGAAAACAACGAAGTCGAGTCGCCATCATTGACGCTGGATCATATGCATTGCAAGCAAGATTATACTCACAAACTCTCGTACGGGAATAGGGTGGGATTATCCGCTGAGGCTCTGACTCCTGCCGCCCACCCAAAGCGTGCAGATTGGCAAAAATTGAGGAAAAGACGCAAAAATACGAAGAAAATTGACAAAAAGGGGGGCAAATTTGTAAAAAGCAAGAAAATTTTGAGGCCCAAAGATTTTCGCTGACTCCTGCCGCCCACCCAAAGCGTGCAGATTGGCAAAAATTGAGGAAAAGATGCAAAAATACGAAGAAAATTGACAAAAAGGGGGGCAAATTTGTAAAAAGCAAGAACATTTTGAGGCCCAAAGATTTTCGCTGACTCCTGCCGCCCACCCAAAGCGTGCAGATTGGCAAAAATTGAGGAAAAGATGCAAAAATACGAAGAAAATTGACAAAAAAAAGGACAAATTCTGGAAAAAGCAAGAACATTTTGAGGCCCAAAGATTTTCGCTGACTCCTGCCGCCCACCCAAAGCGTGCAGATTGGCAAAAATTGAGGAAAAGATGCAAAAATACGAAGAAAATTGACAAAAGGGGGGCAAATTTGTAAAAAGCAAGAAAATTTTGAGGCCCAAAGATTTTCGAATGTTTATCCCTCTGACACCACCCGCTGGGAAGGCAGAAGCTCTCCGCACCCCGAATTGCCAGCTATCCCTCTGGGACTACGGTCCTCAAAACAGGTATGACTATAATGCGCAGTTTGACGAAGAGTGAAAATAATAAAATGCATAACGCTTTATATATAGTTGCCTATTTCATATTAATAACATAGCTGCGTCAAACAAACTGAGCGCGGCCAAGCAGGTGTGTAATGACAGCATTATAAGAAAAGACGAGCCTTAATTTAAGGCTCGGGTAGGCTTGGTTCAGCTCGCCCGTAAAATTTCACGTTCTACGCTCGACTCGGCTCGATGCAATTTTTGAAGGTAGGCAGTAAGCGCGGCTCGATTGCTTGCAGCCCAGGCTCGGCCCGGCTTTAGAGTCGAGGTGAGTCTGAAAGCTCGATTGCTGCCTCTACTATATAGTTACTAAGATTAGATGTATAACAATTTCAGATTGCTTGGATAGTAGCTTTGGACCATACTTTTGAATATCTGTTCCCGGTAATTTCTTATCTAGTCAAATTATATTTTAAGACGCATTGATGAGTTTTTCAAAAATAATTTTGGACAGATACGCCACAATACCGAAAACTACAACAAATCTCTTGTTCAAACACAAAAAGAGAAGCGGAGTTTCCTCTAAGGGTGGTTAATGAAAATTGTGAAAATTTCTTTTATCTGCTGCCGTCACGTATAAAACTTCCCTCATCTTCGGGTTGATAGATTTTGATAAATTTTTTACTCGAACGAAAAAGTGACGAGGATGTGCCCACTAATTGAATGCGATAAGCTCCTACCCTATTTTTGGGGTCCAAATGGCGAAAAACAGATTTTCAAGGGTTGTTTGCCAAATTTGGCCATAAGGGTATTACTATTTTGCACTCCACATTTCGCGACACATGCTTAACATTGAAAAACTAACACAAGCGCGGAGAATTAGGTCATCGATATCTACAAAGTTTAGCTGATAAGAACATTTTTGTGGGACAATATCCTGTTCCGTTGTAGGTCCGAATAATGGCCCAGTGACCCACTGCCAGTATTAAGAATTCTTGAAATTTCGGCAAGTTATTGTGTGTTTTTACTTTACAATAAGTGTGTTTTACCTTATTGAGTTCAGTATTAGAAATAGCTCATTGAGTTCTACAACTTCGAGGACTGACTTTTTGGTGGGACAATTCCCTGGGCCGCTGTGGGTCCGAATATGGTTCATCGACGCTGTGCAGAAATAACCAATTTTCTGATTTCGCTGCTTATTGCTTATTTCTACAACAATGAGTGCCTATTAGGTTATGAAACACGCTGGATACGATGGTGGTGCTATATAGAGTGCAGCTTGACTATACTATGGCTATTCATGGAGTTTGAAGGTTTTACGGTCGACGAAATTTTGTGCGTTTTCATTCGACTAATTATGTATTGCGTGCAGGGCATCAAGAATGGTTTATATAGGTATTTCTGAACCCATAATCAATGATATGGTTATCTATGCCCATAGTTCTTATTTCTCTCCTTTTCATTTGGTTTCATTTGATTTAAGTTCAATGAATCCGATTGGCAGAATATAATCTATCTTCAGCAGTTTAGATATGTATAGCCTACATGACATCAAGAATGGTATATATAAAAGTTTTAGGTATGGTGAATACGATGATTAGGTTATCTAGAGACTAGCATGAATATTTCGTGCTATGTCAGTTTTTATGTGTTTGGGATCGACGAGGTTTTAGGGTTTCAGTGGGTTCAGGGTTACAGAGGGTTTAGTGTATACATCAAACACAATGTGCACTAAAGTCAAAAATTTTTGATTCGATTAGGTCGAAACCAAAGCAAAAACAAAAATCATTCCCAAAACCCAGGACTAATTATTAAGCTGCACCATCTACTTCCCAATGTGGAGTGCCCATACGACCCCGGCTTCCGCAACTCGTAAGATGTACCTATTCCCAGGGCACCGATTAAGTAGGCTGCAGGAGTGCTTTGCCATAGTGTTCGGCCTTGCCGCTTACGGTTGCGCGCGTGTCTAGTTTCAAGGTATGATTCATAAGAAATCCCCCGGGGAGAGTCAACCATTAGCCCTATGTACAGCTAATAAGGTCGATTCGTCATTCCTTATGTCTCTCTCAGAGAAGCCTAGAATTTGTGTATCTGAAATAACTTGCACGGTCTTTGGCCCTAGCCTATTTCCATATTTTATCGTTTGTCATATTTTCACAAGTGCTCATTGTTCTCAGTTAACCGCACCGTTTCTCCGTGTTCAACGTAAGGCGCCATTTTGTGGCTCAACCTTTCCAATCACGAAGCAACGTTTGGAATTGAACGGAATGATATGCCTTGATGACTTGACCGTTGCCTCCCCGGTAATTTTAGGGCAAGACTTTAAATTTACAACTTTGAGGTAATCTTGTTTTGATTCCAACTTATGAGTTGTTAATTGGCAAAGCAACCTGTTACATTATGAGGTCTTATCAACACTGGTAAATTTGAGGAAGGTTGAGTAATATATATTTAACTCGGTTTTGGTCATTTTTATCTCTTTGATTGCAGGTCACCGGAACTCGTTTGCCGGCGACGACCAATCGCTGAATGTGAATATTTTACTGCTTGAGGCAATTTTTGTACGGCACCTTCGCTGGTCAGATAATGTCAGTATCCTATTCTCTCCTACGAAGGCTCCAGGGTTTAAGGGGTTTCTTTCTCGATTGATTGCGAAAAAGTGGGGCATTTTGAAAGAAACATGATCAGGTCGCCATTTTACTCAATTTCTCTATGGCGTTGTCTTCGTTGGACATTTATTCTTTATTTGGTTACGTCGGTTGCAACGTTATATTTTGTGTCATTAGCGTCATAACACAACTTGGGTAGGTAACTTTGGGTTTGCCTGGTTTATCAGCAAGGTTAAATTTTATCGTAAACTTGTTGGGCCAAAGTAACCGTGATGGGCGGAAATAAAATGCAGGCCATGACATTCTCGATATATTAAGCCTAAGCCTTTGTTTTAGCTTAAGCTAATGTCCTTATATGAGATGTACACTAAGCCTAAGTCTAATTCGGGGGTTGCAGGCCCCGAACCCACCGCTCTATGCTGTTATTTTTCTAACGATATAACATACCGCCCCACAGGGTTACTTGAACCACTTGTTGGATAAAATAAATTAATTTTGGCACTCGACACACTTTCTGCACGAGCAACATCGGTGTCAACGACAACGCACATATGTGGTTCATTTTGAGCTTATTTTCGTATGGTATACCTGAAAAGGGCTGGCTATCTTACTCAAGGGTTGTAGATCGAAGGCATGATCTGAACGGAGAGCTTTCGACTAGGAATGTTTTAAATTTTTTGAGAGCTACCGAATATGTTGCTTACTAGAAACGTTTCATCCATTATGGAAGCTTTGTATTTGTTCACCAACGTGTTAGATTTTATCAGCTAGCTTAACGCTGCCGCAAAGGCTTGAGGGGCCTAGTCACTTTTGTCTGAATTTTCTTTTAGGGACACTGTTTAGGATTCGCAATCGAACGGAATCTTAAAGGTCATAGAAAATGAAGGATTTGAGCTGGATGGGTAGAAACTATTTGCAATTATTGCTTCAATGTAGACCTGACACAAGCTTTCTTGGTTATAGAATGAAACTTCTTTGTGTAAACGATTTAGCATTATCTGATTTGCTCGACTTTGTTTCAATTTGTTTACCCAACTATAGCAAGTTCATCTTTATTTCTTTGCCATAGCACACACAGATTACATTGGGTGTATGACAAACCAATTTTGTTAACTATTTTCATTCGTAAACTTGCCGCAGTGCCCCATAATTTTCATAATTTCGCATGAAACAGTTGCTACTGGTTAAGGAGTTCGTTAGTTGTAATGACCTATACTGATGTATCCTAACTGATTAAGGCATAAATTCTATGACTGTCGGGTTAAACGTAGGCTCATCGGAAACTAACTGGCACGGTTGAATTCTTTTCGGATCATCACCAAATCTGGTTCTCTGACGGACATAAATCTTAGACCTCCCAGCTAAGATTTGCAATTTCGAATGTACGACTAAATATTTAAGTGTTTAAATTAGCGGAATTGGTCTAACAACTCTTAATCTAAAGACAGATGTACTTTTTAACTACGGGAACATTTTGCAATACAACCACAAATACAAAAACTGACCAAACTTTTCATCGAGTAGATTCTTAGGTTAAACGACGGAAGTGTTCGCACTGTTGCCCTAGATCATAGATTTATAGCTACTTGGGCACAACTTTACTACTACTCTTTGGCCAGTTCGTCATGTCAAGGATCACAGCGCCCGTAACCTATGTTTTCGACTCGTAAAGGTTAAAACATTGGTTTGAACCGACCACGTCACTGTAGTATGTCGGACAGGTTAGTAGAGCTTATAATTTTTTTAACATTGTTATACATTTTTCTATTAGCGGAAAATGGAAAATGGAACATGGAAAATTGGCACTCGGGAAAAGTTAGTTCAAGCTATCAGATAATCTGCATGGGGCGATTGCACTTCAGGTGAAAGCGCCGGTCGTTTAACTTGAAGCACTAGTTGATTAACCTCATATTGTAACTCTAATATAAAATTTGACTTCATGTTAAAGACATCTATCCAAATAAACTTTTCAGAGAACGGTTGCTATTCTAAATGGTTATAATTTCATTAACGGGCCTCATAAATTTAATGTTCAGGAGATTGAATCTAAAGTTCAGTAGATTTGACCGCAAAATGTATATAACGCACTTATAAGGCTCTTTTGTATGAAATATCGGATCAGGCCTAACTTTTCACTTTTCAATACTAAATCACAAAACGGTTTAATTTCTTCTTATCCAAAAACTAGGACCGAGTTAAATTGTCAGGCAGTCATTCATATTTTGACCTAAAGAATTTTTCGTGCTCAACACTTTCAAGTAACATTCTTACGCTTTACCTTTCAATAGAGTTCGTGCATAATCGAGAAATCAAGTGTTCAAACGTGGATTGTCACTGCATGTGGTATAGCTTTTTGTTCGCTTTGGCAGTGTTTCAATTTTAAAGAGCTTGCCTAACATGCTAACGCGCGTCTTACGAAATTACATGAACCCTGCCTGATAAGTAACTGAGAAATTCGGGTTAAATTTTCTGAGACCATTTATATTGACGAACTATGATGACCTTTTTTTGAAACTTTTGCCCAGAATTGTTTATAGAAACTTAATTTCCAAATTTAGACACTCAATAGTTTTCTGGTTTTGCCTACATGAAGTTTCGTAATTCTGTATGAACTATATCAAAATTAAGCATATTATTTTGTGTTTTAGAGATTTATTGGGACTCAAATTTTTACTTAATTTTTTACCAATTTTCCCTAATTTTTCCCGATTTTCTCCTTATTTTTACATATTTTGGCCAAAATCTAGCTTCTTCTTTAGCAACGCATCTCCTTTCTCTAGAACCCGGAAAAGCGCACATTTTGAATGCGATTACAAATATAGTTCCAATCTGGGTAACTGAATATGATACTAGATGATGTTATTTCTAATATAATATAATAACGCAGTGGTTGGCTCTAAGAGCGTGTAGGCTTCATTGAAATGCAGTCTGGTTGCAATAAACGCATATAAAAATCATCAACTGTCAATAGTCGTTGTAAACGAACGGTTACTAGCACTTTCGCAATCTTCTGAAAAAGTTGGAATAAATACCCTAGCGTATATTTTGATCTGAGCAGCGACAAAATTCTAACTGACCTTATATGTGTGTTTATCACCCTAATTATTTTTACCAGTTCCGAAGGGACATTGTGATTCTTAGTGCGACAGGCAAACCTTTAGCTATAGCGAGTGTTCAGAGGCTGTGGCTGCGCTCGCTAATAGCAAAAGGTGAGATCATGCTTTTGTGGCATGCCCTACATCTGTGCGCCATTGCATTCCACCTATGGTTATTTTGCCTGTGGTTGGGATTTCCGCTGAGAACAAGGATTTACTTTGTATGGTTGTCGGTAGACAATCAGTGTCGACTTATGAAAAAACTTTAAAGAATGTGAGGTTATGTAATTTCATAAAACAACACTTGTGTTCAATAATTTCACTATCAGAGAATTCATTCAACTTTTACTAAATTTTGTTGGCTATTTCCAGGAGTGTGGCATAGAGCGACCGCTAATGATGCTGCTAGTGCTTGTTAGCAAACTTCTTTTTCTGTTCAATCAGCAAGTACGCACTTCCAAGAGCTCATTCACTTCTAAATACGGACTCCTTCAGAATTTCAATATTTTGTACCAAAATATATCCCATAACGGCTGACGATTATATGAAATTATACAAAACTTATTTTCCCTAACTTTGCACAACAACTCAGTTCGTTTTGCACGTGGTTTTATGTAATATGTACTACAGTAGCTGTAGGGTTGGGTAGCAAAAAAACTTCAGGAACAAGCTACCTGATATCAATATAAGTGTCAGCAATGTTTAAAAATTTTAGTGCAGAAATTTAATCTTTCATAATTTTAATAAACAATTCTTATATATGCCTGTGTTCCGTTTACGTATTGGTTTCATATTAGACACAATTTGTTTAAACTCTTGTAGTTGTTTAGAGCTGGCTGCGTAAACTTCACCTATAGAAATGGATAATTTGGATCCAGCGTAAAGACTGTATTTTCGCCATTTTCATGCACACAGACTTCAAAGCAGGAGTGCTAAACAACAACTTTTTGAACATAATCCGGCTGCGCTGATATCCTAAACGGTGGTATAAATTAATGTATATCTATTCCGATTTTCCGTTTCATTTTCGTATAATATGCCTTCATTTCATCCTTATTTTTTGCTGATTTCATGTTGCTTGATCTACTCACAACACTATTGTTGTGACCGCGAGCGAGCTAATATATATAAATATTTTTGCAATTTTTATGCCATAAGATAGATCATCTTGTTTCTTGATTTTATGCAGCATTCACAGATAAACGCGTGCATAATTTTTATGCCATAAGATAGATCATCTTGTCTCTTGATTTTATGCAGCATTCACAGATAAATGCGTGCACTCACTGCGCATTATAACATATGTTGTTGTGGTATTGCTGTGCAATTTCTGCCACTAAGCACGCTTTGTTCATACGTAATCAGCAAATCGTTCAGAGTATTGTACTAATTTTGTAAATATATTAGCGGTTGTAGAAACAACAATATTAACTTTTGCTATAGAAAATAATGCAGATTTGTAGTGCTTGCTCTCATAATTATCTCATATGCTGCTACTATGGCACTAATTTTGGAACAATGACACGAGCTATTGATATACGTATACAGAAATTAATTTTGTAACCATAGTTGCGGCAACAACGAGGTAACAATGCTACGATTTAACATGTAAAACGCATTTGTTTATTAGTGTAAAATTCCGGAACAAGGTTTGAACAATTTAAGTTAATGTTCGTTACGTGTTTCGAAATACCTTTTAATGCATTACAGCTGCTACAACACAAGGTTCTTTAATAACTCTCAACCTTTAGAATGTCCACAAAGATATATGACGACTGCCAAAATGTTACTGGCATTTAAGGTCCTGTGTTATATAGTAGCATAATCAATTACATATATGACGGAGTTTATGCATTATCTGTGAGTATAGGGTTTAAAAAATTTTAAACATGGTAATCTTTAACATCAGCTTTTGCCTACGCAGGGCCATTATATATGCCTCATAAACAGATAGTTATGTAACATAATGAATCTTAAAATCTACTCTATGATTTTGAAGTAACTTTGTATACAGTGGTTAAAAATAGCGTACACAAATTTATTTTTCTGCTTAAGATTTTTATTTTACATTTTAATTTAAAAATTTTTATTTCAAAGACTAATTTGAATTTGCAAAAGTAATATGTAGCGTACACTTCCATTTGCTTACGTGTGCATCTACGGCGAAATTATAGTTGTCATATGTTATTGTGGCTATTCTAAACGTTAGAGTGATGAAAGAACATTGTGTAGCAGCTGCAGCATTTGCATTAATATGTATTTCGAAACGCATAGTCAACATTGTTGTTCAAATCTTGTTCCCAAACTTAACGTGGATAAACATATGCGTTTTATATGTTGCGTCGTAGCAATGTTACCTTGTATGATTAATGTTACATGGTCACGAAATATACTTCAGATCCTGACAGGGTTAAATTAGTGTGAAAAATAATGATGAACCCTCAAAACAACTGAGAATTAGGGCACTAGGCTTAGCTCAGCTCTATCGCCGAAGCCTGTCATGATGTTTGAAGATTCGAACCAGAGCCGAAGATGTGTTTGAGAGAGTGGAGTCTAGCGTATGATGGTGGTCCTTCTCTTAAAATTTCTTTTCTAAAACAACAAACACTATTATAGCAAGTGATGGTATAGTACAATAGTCTGCCAAAAGCAAGAACAATAGACACTACGTCGGCTTGGCTCTTAAAAGCTCTAAAAACAACTATAAGTTTATATGACGGTGGCATAATTACGTTCTCTCTAAATATTAAGCAGTCACAAATTTTTATTGTTGGAAGCCTGAGAGCTGAATCTAGTTTGCTATTGGAAGAGCTGAACAGAGTCGAGCCGACTACTTATCACGACGACCCGAGTCGAGCAACAACTTGAAAAACGTGGCTCTTTGCCACCTATAATAAATATCCAGTAAAATTTTAGGCAGTGGCAGATCCTGGATTTCACAGTAGATGGCTCCCGACTCTTCCACCCCCCCATTTCTACCCCCGAAGGTGACGCGCGGCCACCGCCAGGCGCTGCTTGAATCCGACGCATGGACCTCTCTGGATCCGCCATCATATCTTGACATAATGCTAAAAGCATTTGTCTATATTTATACATTTCCAAATTAATTGTTCTCCTATCAAATCGAATTTCTTTGTTACCATCTATAACATGATAACCGTAGAGTTAGTTACAAAAATTTTCACGTTTGCAAGTTACTTAATCTATTAAACTGCGGGCCTGTTATCTTGTAGACTGCCTATTTAACAACTAAATAAGAAAGCAAAAACATTTTTATGTCAAAATAGATTAGATATTGCTTTTGGTACTACATCTTGGGGATGGTATACGGAATTTGACTTATATTTTGACAATGTTTTTGTGGTGTTTTAGCGACAAACAATACGATCAATATTTTACCGAACATAGCGCAAACTACGGACGGAATACATAGCCAAACACAATAGTTTGCATATATATGTTTCGCTGATATAATTTATGGCTTTGGAAATGTATGTTTTATTTGGCTTAAGGCTTTCCTATGCATTTGTCGGTAATATGATTTATGTTGTTTAGCTCATCCCGATATTCAGATCGTGGAAAGATAGATTTGTGTGAAATTTCGCCGTTTA
>JASANE010008223.1:0-92051 GCA_030248225.1 Trileptium ribeirensis | reverse complement strand
TCCGGAGTATATGTAACTGAACGAAGTAGACGTAACATAAAACAAGCGCCCCGACTTCATGGCACGTTTCCGCTCGTCTCGTCGTGGTCCAACCAAAAGTGGCCATTACTCCACGGTCGACGGAGGCACCACAAAAAACATGTTACACGCCGGGCAGACACGGTAAAAATTAAATTGGCTCTTAATACATTTTAAAAAATTGAGTTCTATTTCCGAACGAACCTCCTCGTGGAACTTTGAATTTTGCAACTAAACCAAAACGACACTCAAACGCTCAAACGAACACAGCGGTTAGTCCACAAATAGTTCTTTTCTGTTGTCTTTCTAGAAGTAAAAACAGCCTGATTGATTCTTAGACTTACATTACGCATCCTGTTATTGCTTAATAACTCTTTAAAGATATAAATAGTTGTACAGGCTTTTCGCGTTTAGCCTATAAAATTTAAAATCATGGAATTAAGTAAGGTTGATTTAAATAGGATTTTTGGACATTTAGCAGAAATATTTAAGAAAAAGGAAGCCATTCAGTTATTTTCGTCTTACTTTTGTGTCGCCGAGTCAAATAACCTGATAATGTGATGTTTTGTCTTTCTGGTGGTCATATTTCAGTTGATTACATCACCAAAAGTAATTGATAGATAGCCATTTAAGATGCAAAACGAGGTGTATAGATTCATACTAGTGGCTTCTTACCCTGCTCCGTCTTATGTGCTTTCTCTTTTGTACCTTAATAATAGATACTGCCTTATGATTTTATTTTCAAATTTTTTTAGATCTTAAATTTGGATTTTCGATATATATGTCACTTTACGTTGATCTTTACATTTAATGCATGACAACAAACAATGCTCTGTTTTTTTTCGATATCTTGATTACAACATGGACATATGTTTGTGTTCGACATTTAAACAGATGTTTGTGTAACAAGCAGTGTTCTCTAAGCATTTGTATTGGGTCTCGTTTTTTTGTTACTTTCCTATTGAGCCTGGGTAAAAACTCTTTGTATTTTTAGACGTTGTACAAATGTTCCATCTGGTTTGAAATCCCTTATTGCACAACTCGGCCACGTTGAATTTAAGGTGTCTGTAAGAGACACTGATGGCTGGTTCATTTCATATAAAAGGTGTCTGGGCGCCTTTACGTGTTAGTTCATTTGTCCTATCGTTTCTATAACACACGCTATGTCGTTTAACCCACTGTAGGATTACGTCATTTTCTTCGGATATAGGCACACAGTTTTCATGCATTAGCTCATTGATCCCCCCATAACCCCAATGTCTAGGTACAGCAATACACTCCCATACCCTAGTGTTCGGATTACAGTAAATCACTTCGTGTGATCTGTCGTAAGTTCTTGTATCGATACAATAGGTAATTGCGCCCTGTTATCAATTTATCAAAGGCTGCCTTGCAGTGCTGTGAGTTTATCTGTACAATTTTGAATTCATTCACACCCACGACTGCCGCCATGTCTGGGTTTAGTGATGTGGTTGCCACTTATTTGGTCGCGAGGAGGCGTCTTTACCCTCCAGCAGCGTTAACAGCTCGAAATGTGGACGGTCATACACTTCTCTATTAAGAGCTTCTCTGCAAGACTTGCATGTTGCAAAGATCATCTTGACGCATTTCTCTTCTGACCACACTGTCAGGGGGAATCATCCAGTGAAGTCTGTATTTCTAGTGTCATTGGCCAGCCGGCTTACAGCCATATCTACCATATAATTCTTGTTCCGAGAATTTGGAACAAATAGGAAAATTATGCATTGTTCAAACTCTGATCCAAGCATCGTATTAAGGTTTTGTCCTTCTTTAACAGTAACTGTCTAGACGGCTTCCGTTAGCCATTCTATGGCTACCTCCGTAGCACACGTAACTGAAAGGTGTCCGTTCCATACTCCAGAATCTTTAAAGTCAATCTGGTTATCATTTGTTGCACTGAACGAGATTTCAACGATTTCCTCGTGTATCCTGTCGACTTCATCGTCAGCAAAGAATTTTTGTGCAGTATATTTGCCAAGAGTAGATTTGTTGATAATGCATATAAGTACAAATAATTATGAATACGTAACTGGTATGCACGGCAGTCGGCAACTCATTGCTTAAGTTTCGAGCTCAGCATGATGGTCTTAACGTCCAACGCAAATGTCGTTCTGTGCCCTTGGTTTATCAGTTTTATGTAATTACAAACTTTGTTGTTGTTCATGATGTAGTTTGTATGAAATCAAAAATTGCCAATGCTTGTGTTTTCGTGCTGATTCTTTTGATTTTATTCGATATCCATTTTAGCCGACACTATGATCGTAACACGATGGCATGGCGTAACAAGAAATTCACAAATTTGTTATTTCTTATTACGATATTTTCCAAAAATATATACACGAAATATTCCAAAAAAATTCTCTACGTCTGCGTAACACTTGTTAACATTATTTGCGAACATATTTGTTTAGTTGTGCACAGTTGATCTTTGCGGGATCACAGTCAATAGCTTGTTATTTCGAGAAACGGTGCATCAGCTATCCGCTTAGTTTTGGGCAAATCAGGGGCCATCCGCTTAGCTTTTGACAAAATAACCGCGGCTACCCATTTTTGTGAAAACAGCGGCTATTCGCTTAGTTTAGAACAAAACGGCCGCGGTTACCAGCTTAGATTTTTTGGAAAAGAACGGCTACCCGCATAGCTTTGGACAAAACACCGTCAATCAGATTAGTTTTCAACAAAACGATCATGGCTAATTCCTTAGTGTTGACAAAACAGTGTTTTCCGCTTAGCTTTGTACAAAACAACCGCACTTACCCGCTTAGTTTTTGACAAAACAACCGCGGTTACCAGTTTAGTTTTTGGCAAAACACCCACGGCTACCAGCTTACTTTCTGACGAAAACAACCGCTGTTACCCGTTTGGTTTTTGGCCCTTTATTTTTTGTAAAAACAGCGACCATTCGCTTAGTTTTGAACAAAACATAGACCTACCCGCTTAGTTTTTGACAAGTCAGCCGCGGCTACCCGCTTAGTTTTTTTTTTGGAAAAGAACGGCTAACCGCTTAGGTTTGGACAAAACACCATCAATCAGCTTAGTTTTCAACAAAACAATCATGGCTAATTCCTTAGTTTTGACAAAACAGTGTTTTCCGCTTAGCTTTGTACAAAACAACCGCGGTTACCCGCTTAGTTTAGAACAAACAACACAGTGTCTATTCGCTTAGTACTGTCGAAACAGAGGCTGTCCGCTTAGTTTTTGAAAAAAGGGTTGTCGGCCTTATTGACAAAACAGCGGCTATTCGAATAGTTTTGGACAAAAAAAACAACCGCTGCTACCCGGTTAAACACAGCGGCTATCCGCTTTGCTTTTTGTCGAAGCGTTGTCAATCAGCTTAGTTTTGGACATAACAGCGCCTATCCGCTAGGTAGGTATAAATTATACAGTAGAGTTAATGAGTTGGCCGCTGCGCTGCCACGCTCGGTTGGAGCTTGTGCTAATTATAATACCGATCGATGATACCGAGAATAGGAAGTTGTATCACTTTGTTGACGTCACCGCTGAAGCAAAGTTCTCACAATTTTGTATATAACCACCATACAGTTGAGAACTGTTCGTTGCGCTCCTAAAGTTTTTACTTTTAAGATGCTTGAAATGACATTCCATCACTGCCATGTGTTTTTGCGATATTTTGGCGAAGGGCAATCGACAAATATCAACAACTCGGCAGGTACGTTCGAGCGTCTATACAGTACTTATACAACAGCACATTGGTTCTACGCACATCCAGAACATCATCCATTAACGAATTAATTTTTGGTCGATTATGCCTCACTGTTGTTTGCTAGTACCCGCGAACCACGATACCCGACCGTTAAATTATTCAGCTAATGAATCAATCAATCAACTGCAGTACACGCATATTACTAACTGACAAACTTAAAGAAATAAAATATTCACCAGATATTAAAATATATGCAGCAAATTTTACCCGAGTACATTGAGTCGTAACGTATATTATCCCATTAGCGACTTGAGCTTGTTATGGCACATTTTTTACTTTTATCTGTCAGATATTTTGGGTTCACGGTCAACGTCAGAACCAATTAAACCATAAGGCTGTTTAGTTTTCCGACAACTAATACCTGTGTTTTTCAATATTTATAACGTAGACGAACATACTGATCGACTATGTTTTAAATGTTGTGTAAATGTTTACACAACTTAAATGGGTTTCACAATATGTATATCGCTTAGACGAACATACTGATCGACTATGTTTTAAATGTTGTGTAAATGTTTACACAACTTAAATGGGTTTCACAATATGTATATCGCTTAGACGAACATACTGATCGACTATGTTTTAAATGTTGTGCAAATGTTTACACAACTTAAATGGGTTTCACAATATGTATATCGCTTAGACGAACATACTGATCGACTATGTTTTAAATGTCGTGGAAACGTTTACACAACTTAAATGGGTTTTGCAATATGTATATAGCAGGGAGTAACCGGAATTCCGGTTCCGGCGAAAATCCTGTTCCGGTTGCGGTTCCGGCAAAGGGCAAAAACCATACCGGAATCGAAATTTCGGTTTAAAAATTTCGTTTGAAATTTTCCATATTTTTGCCTCACCTGTGGCGCCAAACATATGTATTATACATATATACGGCCTATAGGCCCATATATAATGATCAAATCCCAATACAACCAAGCAAAAAAGATCATCTCAAAAATTTAGCGATCGACCATAGTAGGAATTTTTCATCTTAACCTGCAGGAGTGTGTTAGCAAAACAAAGCCAGGTCGATGATTGTAGCAGCTGTTTTACACATTCAGAAGTCTGCGGGGTATGTTCGAATTAAACCGGTCCAACTCTGGCTTACGTAGAAGTACTTAGTGTATGGTTTGCTAACATAAATTGCTTCAAGAACCCGCCAATGCGCTTGTACACTTGGTAAATCAGTCTAAGTACTTAGTGTATGGTTTGCTAACATAAATTGCTTCAAGAAAACACCAATGCGCTTGTAAACGTGGTAAATCAGTCTAAATTGAAGTAAACTAACGTAATCTGCAACGCAGCTAGAAACTGCTTTCTTGGCAAAGAACTGTATTTATTGAAACTGTGCTAGCAGCATCACAGTGTGTCTCATTTATAGCATTCTGATTACAAAGTTATCATCATTATCATCTAACTTACGGGCACTAGCCTAAACAGTGTCCCTGACCACTGATCAGAAAATTACCTTCTATCTATTATTTTCTCTTAGAATCATATAAACCAATAATTTCAAGTTTCCTACAGAAGAACATGTAACAAACGTATGTGTAGTAAAGGAAGGCGACTGGAGACAGATCGAAAGTGTGTATTCTACGCTCCAAGCTTTGTAAGCATATTCGATTTGACGCAGTATACGCAATGGTGTATAATGGAAGGCATTTTTTGCTCTGGGTGTCCAAAAATCGACATATTTGAGCGATAAATAAACATTGTTAGCTTCCTCAGTCGCTTTAAAGTTTCAGAAAGGCAATAATACCACCGCAATACATTAAGTTTAATGTAAAACTTATTTTTAATGCATTTTAAATCCACTATACCTTGATTTCTTCCTTCATCTGTTTTACTATATATAAATTTCGAAGACCAAGTTCCGGTTCCAGATCCGGTTTAAGTGGACGGTTCCGGTTGCTGGTTCCGACAAATTTCGGTTTCGGTTACTCCCTGCTATATACATATTGCGAAACCCATTTAGGTTGTGTAAACGCATACGCAAGATTTGAAACCTAGTCGATCAATACTATGTTGGTCTAAGTTATATATATATATAACTTAGACGAACATACTGATCGACTATGTTTTAAATGTTGTGTAAATGTTTACACAACTTAAATGGGTTTCACAATATGTATATCGCTTAGACGAACATACTGATCGACTACGTTTCAAATGTCGTGTAAACATTTACACAACTTAAATGGGTTTTGCAATATGTATATAACTTAGACTAACATACTGATCGGTAGAGCTTAAATCAGCGCTGAGTATTACCAAATTCTTCGAACAAATAGCATCAGTTTGGTCGCCCTCAGGTGATATGCGAGTTATATTATACAACGAATGAGCGTATGGCTGTCGGTCGTTCATCTGAATGAAAGCAATTCGGATGAACCGGTATACGCTTGTGTACAGTATAATTGTTTTTCCAATTATCACTATCAAGCCAGCACTAATATTATTCCGATAGTAAGGATTACCAGTAACAGTGGATATTATCTACCTGAAGAGTATGACGCTCTTCTGCTTAAGTATATCTCGCCAAAAGCTACGTCATATTTCGCGTTTGTATCTGATGGGCGACAGTTTTATCTGCTTCCCTGCATTTTATGGGGATGAAATATCTTCCCGTATTTCATAGGCGGTGGGGAGGGCTATTTGTCCCCCTCGAGGTTGATGGGGGACAATTAGTCCCCCTTTGATTTCAAAGGGAGACAATGTCCTAACTGGAAATCGATTCACGAAACACAGTGAGGGGACATTTTGTCGTCTTCCATAAAATGCAGAGGACAGATACTGTCCCCTGCCTATGGTCCTTCGGCTTGACGGTGGTGGTAAGTGGTTCCTATGAGAGCCCCACGTTTTCCTCATAATGTTGCAAATGTGCTCATTACTAAATTTTTATTAAGAACCTATTAGCGCTTGGACGCGGTGCAGGCCTCAGGTGTAAATATGGTTTGGGGAGATTTGTGATCTTTAGGGTTATTGCCCTTCCCCCTGCAGTAATCTATGATGTAAAATACAAATACATAATTATCCGATATTTATGGAAATTCACGGAATTTGACTAACGGTAGATGTGCTTTGTATGCATAGTCGCATAATTATTCTTAAGTAATCGCTGGATACATATAATCGCATAGTTATTCTTAAGTAATCGCTAAGCTGATTCCCAACTGAAGTACGTGCTAGAGCCTTCGTGAACGAGAACTGTTGAACCATTATTAAAAATCGAAATTTGTTAGCAGTTCAATTCAGGATTTTCGGTATTACTTGTACGAAGTCGCAGGTAAGGTGAAATCTCTAATTTGTGATATCATAAGGTATATACCTAAGGACCTTGTCTAATGTCATTTTTAGTATTTTTTCGAGCGGACGCGGAATTCCAGTTTTGTGACATATTTAGTTCAAAATTTCAGCGAAATTCTGTTCCTTTCCGGTGATACACGTATTTATCACCCCCGAGCTGATATTAAATTTATGTTCTTATTACCTTAAAGCTATCTGATGCTTCTAGTGCATTTCACTAAAATCCATGAATAAATTAATATACGTCGATGAAACCATGCCCTCAAAACAGTTCTGCAATAAATATTGGGCTGCAGAGCACTGTTTATCTGCAATGTTTAGCTGTAGTCAAAGGTACGAAAAGCATTTGTAATATTTTCTACGTACTGAGTCTGTCTAATTGTCCTAAATAGAAACCGACATGCTATCGAACACTGACCTGTCATTTGTTGTTTTTTACCGAAAATCAGTAATCAGTTAAGCCCCAGAAACTAAGGTTATACCTATTTTCATCAATTATTTCTACTATAAGTTACACACAATTACCCCAAAGTAATAATAGGTTGAAAGTTGCTTGCTGCTAATATTTTGAGCCCATAACTGGTAACATCTGTATAATTTTGATATGATTGTCTTCAATCCAACCTTATCACTCAATCATAAGACGATATGTTGAGAACTATGTGTGCTATTTAAAAGTATTAAACCAGTTATGACGGAAATAACCTTTGCAGTTGCTCAACATAGCCCTCGATCAAAAAAGCAACCGCAACGCAAAATGGCCGTAGTGCTCGAAATCCCGCAAAAGAACTAGATTTAACTATTTTTATAAGAACACATCCTTTATGAAACTCGGAGATTTTATGAAAGCCATATGTCCAAGAACAGTCGCATAAATATGACCATTAGTGCTTATGGGAACACGGTGTTAGACATATAATTTTGTGGTTAATTACGCATTGTGCACTCCGTATTAGTCCTGCGCGACGGTAGCTGGGATTTCGTAGCTTGCTGACACTTTGTACATATATATATACGCCGCTAACTTATTTTACAGCAACAATATTTAACAGACGTAGAACGTCATAAATTAAAAAAATAATCTATATCACAGTGTAGATACATGGAATTTTATTACTATACGACCGGGGTCAAACTCTCGATCGCATCTATCGCTCTCGTTTGGATCGTTGCGCTTAACGCTATTATTCTCTACGTTGTCGCCTCGAATCGTCGCCTTCAAACAGTGCCAAACTTGTTGGTCGTCAATTTAGCAGCTGTTGATCTTATGACCGGTTCGTGTGTTTTGTTGTAATAAAATGTGCCAATTTTGCGCCGAGACCAAATGGTGTCGAAATTGTTGCCGTGAATAAAAATTCAAAATTCACGATTTTCGGGCTGGAGACTCTCCGAATATTATAGACATAATATGTATATATAGCTACTAATAGTGCTACAATTTGCACAAAGTTTGCTGAAATACAATTCACGTCCTTCACAAGTGACAATTTTCGAGCAAGGGATTTGCCGAAATAACCCGACATACTTCAAAACTCAAAAACTTCCCACGTTCAAGTGTGTTATATTTGTGTTCACGTTTTAGTTTCCTCAAATGGAGTTTAAATACAAAAAAAAAATTCTTTTTCTCCGTCCGCTCGTCGCATAACTCTTGACCAGATTTAAATTGAATTTCATAATTTTTTATTCGACGCGTAATGAAATATAGCTGTGCACCTATGATTTGCTGCCTAAATTTTCACAAAACTGACACGAATTGATGTCTTTTTAATTATAGATATTTGTGGCCACTAGAAATTTTACGTTGCAACTATTGACAGAAGCATCTGACTAAAGAGACCACAAATTCACTCATCGAGAGCTACAACTTTGCTGTTTTGCACTTCTTTGTCATAGTTACAACCCAATGTTAACACAAACCCGCATAAAGTTGAAATTTTCAAAATTTTTACAAAGTAAGTTTTTACTTGTTGGGGACGAGATAGGTTAATAGCGTTATTTAACCCGCTAAACACAATATAACTTACTAACCTTAGATTGGTTGGGTTATTAAACCTGTGGGGCGGTACCTCAGAAAAACAAGTAAATTTTGGTACCGAAAATAACCAGATTTGGCCGCTTTTTCAATATAGATGAATATAGATCATTAGAATGTGTATATATGATAAAAGCTTGATACGATAGAAGCAATTGTATTTCAGTGGTATGCATGAAATAAGGCAAGTGTTGGGGTCGTATAACGTAAAAATTACTTCCCAGGTTATTAATTTTCAAACGTTTTCGTCTTTTCGGTCATTGTATTAGGAAATAATAGAGTTCTTCGGTTCTTACATATGACTAAAATGATCGGTATATATAGTTGATATCATTGGACTTTAAATGGACTTAGGGACCTCAGTTTAGAACGACCAAATGGTCAATCAACGCAGGATTGCCATACTCACATCGTTTTCCGCATCGTCGCATTCGTAACTTTGTGTATTTAAAGGAATAATTGTCCTTCCATTTTCGATCTACTATACTACGGTGGATTTCGACTGGAATATAGGACGACTAGCGTGCGAAGCATCAACGTTTTTCGACTCGCTAATGCAAATGGGAGCTACATGGGCGCTTGCGTGCATTGCAATCGATCGGTGTTTGGCAATTACACGTCCGACCACATATTTCGTGAAGCGAAAAGTTTGGCGTGCTAAAATTGTCATAGGTTAGTCGCAATTATAGTTGATATAAGAGTAATACTATCGCAGAAGGAAAAAAACTCAGGGAAATAGAGGGAAGACTCATTGTCTGCTATGCCGCCATAGTTTCTGGACCCCCATTGATCTCTCATCCTCAAAACCAATTGCTTCGTAATCAGGTTCGCCCCCATAGTTGATCCGAGACAACATCAAGACAAAATTTTGGCACGGAAGCCAGTTTGAAATAGATGGAGGACAGGCTTGTTTGCTAACAGGTATAGGCCCACCCGACCGGTGCCACGGCCAAAATATTCAATAGCCAGAATACAAATAATAACGGGGTCACTTTTCCCGTGGCATCCTACAACAGCTGACTGATAACAGGATTGCATAGTGCTGAACATTGTTATGTATACGACAGTCAGTTTTATATTCCAAAACAACAATGAATTGATCAATGTCGATAGCACCGTTAGATTTAACGAACGATATAAAAAGATAAATGTTAATCAGCTACGAAAAATTTAAAAACCCGAGGTTTTTGAGCTGTATCATGAAACAAGTATCCCCCAGCATAACTATATTCAAATGTTATTAGTGTGCAGTGATAGCACGTAACACACCACATCCATTATGCCGCCAACCATCCTATTTTGTATTTTTGGATAAAATTTGTTACGGAACGCTGTTTAGTCAATTGCAATTCAACGTATAACTGTTCGCAAACACAGCGCTCGCGATTGAAATCTAACCATATTGTGTGCGCGAAAATTGAAGTAAAATTGCCGAAATTTTTGAGAACGAAAATTTTTCGATTTGATTGTGACGTCACTTTTTCATTAAATTTGTTCGCGAACACGGTATAATCCAAATTTAAATGATAATGTATTAGGGAACAGAATTTCTGCAACTGAAATCGCCGTAATTCTGTTCGAACACAAGGTCTAATTTATGGCACTAGAATTTGATTTTGCCAATTTTTGGTTAACGGAAAACCGAATTAAATTAAGAATTTTTCCGTAACAAGGGATTACGCTTCGATATCGGTAATGAATTATGTACAGTGCAACAAATGTGTCACTTTACAGAAGAAAGGATTAATCGAATAGTAGCCAAAATTTCGATTAAAACATTCCTCTATAAACATAAGTGCATTTTGCACAATGTTGAACAAACTTTTACTCCATCTGCGGATTGAACCTGGGTCGCTTGGGTGCAAGTCTCGTACATTAACCACTATGCTATCTTATCTACGAGCTGTTCCTCAGTTCTTAAGGATCCTCGCAAATCACGCCAATAACAAAGCACATGCAAAGGCATGCCTTTTGCATTAAATTTGTTCGCGAACACGGTATAATCCAAATTTAAATGATAATGTATTAGGGAACAGAATTTCTGCAACTGAAATCGCCGAAATTCTGTTCGAACACAAGGTCTAATTTATGGCACTAGAATTTGATTTTGCCAATTTTTGGTTAACGGAAAACCGAATTAAATTAAGAATTTTTCCGTAACAAGGGATTACGCTTCGATATCGGTAATGAATTATGTACAGTGTAACAAATGTGTCACTTTACGGAAGAAAGGATTAATCGAATAGTAGCCAAAATTTCGATTAAAACATTCCTCTATAAACATAAGTGCATTTTGCACAATGTTGAACAAACTTTTACTCCATCTGCGGATTGAACATGGGTCGCTTGGGTGCAAGTCTCGTACATTAACCACTATGCTATCTTATCTACGAGCTGTTCCTCAGTTCTTAAGGAACCTCGCAAACCACGCCAATAACAAAGCACATGCAAAGGCATGCCTGCAGACAAACTCGACAATTAACACGCAACGTAATGTACACAGTGACAAATGACACAGCGAACACAAACAACTCAAAGTTTTTTGTTTCTATCTTATCCAAATAGTACTGATCTTCTACTGTAATTTACTAGCCACTTTTAATGACACAGCGAACACAAACAACTCAAAGTTTTTTGTTTCTATCTTATCCAACTAGTGCTGATCTTCTACTGTAATTTACTAGCCACTTTTAATAACACAGCGAACACAAACAACTCAAAGTTTTTTGTTTCTATCTTATCCAACTAGTGCTGATCTTCTACTGTAATTTACTAGCCACTTTTAATGACACAGCGAACACAAACAACTCAAAGTTTTTTGTTTCTATCTTATCCAACTAGTGCTGATCTTCTACTGTAATTTACTAGCCACTTTTAATGACACAGCGAACACAAACAACTCAAAGTTTTTTGTTTCTATCTTATCCAACTAGTGCTGATCTTCTACTGTAATTTACCAGACACTTTTAATGACACAGCGAACACAAACAACTCAAAGTTTTTTGTTTCTATCTTATCCAACTATAGTACCTGATCTTCTACTGTATTTTTTTTTTTTTTTTTTTTTTTTTTTTTTTTTTTTTTTTTATTTACTAGCCACTTTTAATGACACAGCGAACACAAACAACTCAAAGTTTTTTGTTTCTATCTTATCCAACTAGTGTTGATCTTCTACTGTAATTTACTAGCCACTTTTAATGGCACAGGGAACACAAACAACTCAAAGTTTTTTGTTTCTATCTTATCCAACTAGTGCTGATCTTCTACTGTAATTTACCAGACACTTTTAATGACACAGCGAACACAAACAACTCAAAGTTTTTTGTTTCTATCTTATCCAAATAGTACTGATCTTCTACTGTAATTTACTAGCCACTTTTAATGACACAGCGAACACAAACAACTCAAAGTTTTTTGTTTCTATCTTATCCAACTAATGCTGATCTTCTACTGTAATTTACTAGCCACTTTTAATGACACAGCGAACACAAACAACTCAAAGTTTTTTGTTTCTATCTTATCCAACTAGTGCTGATCTTCTACTGTAATTTACCAGACACTTTTAATGACACAGCGAACACAAACAACTCAAAGTTTTTTGTTTCTATCTTATCCAAATAGTACTGATCTTCTACTGTAATTTACTAGCCACTTTTAATGACACAGCGAACACAAACAACTCAAAGTTTTTTGTTTCTATCTTATCCAACTAGTGTTGATCTTCTACTGTAATTTACTAGCCACTTTTAATGGCACAGGGAACACAAACAACTCAAAGTTTTTTGTTTCTATCTTATCCAAATAGTACTGATCTTCTACTGTAATTTACTAGCCACTTTTATGAAATTTCTTACACGAGGATATCGTAAATAGATGAAACCGGAACTTCTATTCGGGCAAAGATTAGTTGGAACCGGACCCGAATTTTGCAGATACCGGAATTAAAGCTATTCCCTAACACATATATATTATCGACCTACACTTTGTATATATGTTCTGTATATATTATCTATGCTTTTTAAACCGCAAATTCCGTGTCACCTTTGCGTCTATTTTGTACGATCTGTGCTCGCTTTGCATCCAATACGACCACACTCTACACATACAATATATATACGTTTCAGGGAGTAACCGGAATTCCGGTTCCGGTTCCGGCGAAAATCGTGTTCCGGTTGCGGTTCCGGCAAAGGGCAAAAACCATACCGGAACCGGAATTCCGGTTTAAAAAATTTGTTTGAAATTTTCCACGTTTTTGCTTCATCTGTGGTCCGAACATATGTAATATATATTATACAACGATCAAGCTCCAATACAACCAAGCAAAAGAAAAGATTAAGTAGGCAATTTGACGTTTGAAACATAAGTAGGGCACATAATTTCAGTTGGAATTTTTCATAATAAACTGTTAACAAGGGAGCTTGTTAACAAATCAAAGCCACGTCGATGCTTGTAGCAGCTACTTTACACATCCAGAAGTCTGTGGGGTACGCTTCAATTAAACCGGTCCAACTCGGTAACAGAGTATGGCTTACGCAGAAGTACTTATGGTATGCTTGGCTAACATAATTTGCGTCAAGTACCCGCCAGTGCGCTTGTAAACTTGCTAAATCAATCTAAATTGAAGTAAACTAACGCTATCTGCAACGCAGCTAGAAACTGCTTTCTTGGCAATGAACTGTATTTATTGAAACTGTGCGAGCAGCATCACAGTGTGTCTCATTTGTAGCATTCTAATTAGAAAGTTATGATCATTATGATCTAACTGACGGGCATTGTTTGTCCAAGGCTAGCCTAAACAGTGTCTCTGACCACTGATCAGAAAATTACCTTCTATCTATTACGTATTTTCTCTTAGAATCATATAAACCAATAATTTCAAGTTTACTACAGAAGAGCATGTAACAAACGTATGTATAGTAGAGGAAGGCGACTGGAGACAGAGCGAAAGTGTGTATTCTACGCTCAAAGCTTTGTAAGCATATTCGATTTGACGCAGTATATATACGCAATGGTGTATAGTGGAAGGCAGTTTTTGCTCTGGGTGTCCAAAAATCGACATATTTGATCGATAAATAAACATTATTAGCTTCCTCAGCCTCTTTAAAGTTTCAGAAAGGCAATAATACCACCGCAATACATTAAGTTTAATGTAAAAGCTATTTTTAATGCATTTTAAATCCACTATACCTTGATTTCTTCCTTCATCTGTTTTACTATATATAAATTTCTAACACCAAGTTCCGGTTCCGGTTCCGGATCCGGTTTAAATGGACGGTTCCGGTTGCTGGTTCCGGTTCCGGTTATTCCCTGATACGTTTGTTTTATACATATTTTTCACACTACAGCGTTCGTGGTTTAGGCACAGTATATATATATGACCCGATTTCAGCTCTCACGTGGATCATAACGCTAGCGCTATGCGTTGTGCTCTACGCCGTCTCGTATCCGGTGCTTTACGGCCCTACGAGGAGAAAGAATCGACATAACGATCACGGTACTAACGGGACGGACCAGTCTGTGTCGGCCTACGCTAATTCTGTAATGCCGGAGCCCGATCGCGGAAGACAACCCGCAGACTATCACGATAGCTTAGAATCCTCAAACCACCAACAGCAAACAGTCATCTGCTTGCCGAATAACCAAAACTTCACGTACAATATCATCGTGACTACGGTTTCGTTTCATCTCCCACTGAGTGTGATATTTTATGCGTATTTCAAAATTTTTCGACAAATACAGGTATGCAAAACCGGCGAAATAGAAAAAAAATCAGCTCATAAAATACAAAGCGAGCCTGTGGTTTATGAACCTTTAATCATCAATAAATTAGGAGACTACGTAGGGTGTAACCCCCAGCTGTCTGGCTTAAACTGACCTAACATTATGCCCTTAGAGTTGCGTTCACACCTTCGGATTTTCAGGTCAAAAATTTTGATCACGAACACCGCATCAGATTCCGTGGAAAATATGAACAAGAATCTTTTTCTTATTTATTTATTGCATAAACGTAACCTTTAATAATTTATTTCGTGGTCGACTGCCTAAACACCGAATCCTTCAAAACTCTTAATATATTGTTCAAATACGTTCGGATAGCTGAAAAAAAATAACTAAAAGGTGCAGCGATTCTGCTTGAAGCTTGAGCTAAAACTATTAACATGTGAATACAGGTTCAGTAAAAGTTTTCGTAAACAATGACTAAATTTCGGAAAAATGTTTCATCTTCAAACAGGTTTTCGACATATTTTATAATAATTTTCATTTGCACTTCATTCAATAATTTTCATCTGTCTAAATCATAGTGGAGCATTAACATTGATCACTGGTTATACAATGTTTGGCTACCATTTACAAACATTACGACTAAAACTATTTAGCGAAATTACAACCACTAATTATTTGTACGGCCTCTTCCGGTATTTTCAAATTTTTGTCGCTATGCTACATGAACATCTACACATTTTTGGACCTATATATACTGGGTTTTATAATGTCTATTGCATGAAACCAATAACCTTTTCAAAAAAAAACTTCCACAACACGACAATTGCTACAATTTACATTTCATTACTAAATAAAATTATATTGACGTAAGGTAGATTTTTGTTACTAAAACTTGCGACTGGTTGTTATTTGATTTAAATTTTAACAGTTTGTGCACATTAAAGCTGTATACCATATCAATAAAATATTTTCCCAATATCGTCGAAACTACGGGATAGATAGATAACCAAAACCATTGTTTTGGACAAAATTCGCGTTATTTTACTGTTATCGCTCAAGATTTTACTGCGCGCCGGTCGCTTCTACCACAAGTGGATACTGCTGGCGTCATCCCAATTTAGGATTTAGTTTCGAAGTGAGGTGTTAAAAAACATTTCCAAGTCAGAATTGTACTAAATGTTGCTTTTACCGATAGCATTTTTTGCAATAAACGGTCCGATTTGATTTCACCTATCAGAGCGTAAAGCAACTAATGTTCTTATCAACTATCTTTTGCGATGTATACAAGTATTACCCAAGCTTTGTACCGATTATCTAATCAATATCAGTGACTCTAAACCCAACAGTAAATTTGATCCCGGATTTTTTCGCCGATGTTCTGAACAAATCTAGAGCTAAAAACTGCGTTTAAAACGCTCTTTTCAAATGTTAGTTAAGATTAAGAGTGATACAAGCTGAAGAAACATTTTTAATATAGTTACTGAAAATGGAAACCCATTTGGCCCACGTTTCAATTAAATAAAAACTAATTGCTATCAGATCTTCGTTCAATAATTATTGTACATAATGTATATACTTGACGCATTACGGAATACGTCACCATTTATTATTATTATGAAACTGCAGCGATTTTACACTATGAAACACAATTATGCAATTTTTGTCCGACATTATAGCGCCTTCAACAACGTCGAAAAACTCGTCACTCTCAGATAATGCAACACCTCGGTTCAACAATGCTTACACCGATGCTTGCACTCACGCGCCCACCACCTTTAAACCGCTGTGACGACGCTCAAAACAATAATAATCACCACACTAGCGTCGAAAACTGCGATGACAACAATAATCGCAGGGACGAAAATCGAACTGGACTACTTGCACCAAGTAAGCAGTGGAAAGTAAAAGTCGTTTTAAGTTGATGGTTTCAAATCGCTAATATTTGACGCGTTAATGATCGGCTCTTGGTACGTATATCTAAAATCCGCGCTGCAAAGGGTCCTGTGAAAACCACAAAAATGGTTTTTTCCTTTACCACACTTCGAGCCCTCCCCCCGCCCGCAATCCGGTAATATTGAAGCAACCGTGATAGATGTGTTACCATTCGACTCAGCTGGCCAAGGCGGGTGAGAAAATATTCATTTCGGCTATATTGATGATAATTCTTTTCGAATCGTCGTATTACCAATGCTACCATAAATTTCGGAAAAAAAGTTTCACACGATAAATGAATGATTTTATGTACCATTTGATATACACGAGCTCAGTAGCCGAAATACCGAAATAAGTCGAATCAGTCCATGGCTTAACCAGTTATGCGCGCTCAATCCAAAATGGTACCTAAGCCCCAAATATTTGTATATATTGTATATAACCCCAAAAATTCGAAAATAATGTTTGACATAAACATGGGCAAAATGGGTATTTTCTTAACCATCTCGTCGAGATGAGTCAAATGATAACAAAGCTATCGCTGTTTCTTTAATACTGGGGAATTAGGGGCAGGGTGGTGCTAAAATCTAAAACTCAAAATTGTGTAATTGCCAACACAAAGACATCCTCTATATAAGTTAGTATATCGGCGCCGCAGTATTGGACATTGTTCCATGCACAACACGATTATGCTTATCTGGACAAAAAGACATAAGTAGAAACCCTTTCAATATCTTCGTTTAAACATAATCCGTGCCCTGTATTAATTTGTTCGCAAAGAATATAAGTAGTGGGGCAGTCGGTAATCCTTCGTTGTCGAAGATAATTTTTTAAGGGAATAGTGAAAGTCAGTGTCTGCATGCTCGTCTGTGAGCAGTAAACCCGGCTGCAGAACGACATCGGCGATCGCAATACTCACAACTGAATTCGCCTGAGACTGGAACTGTATGACGCCTGTCGTGTGCAGCCTGAGATGCAGATTGTCTTTTTGCTTCGACTATCTTTTTGGCTTGGTGTAGTGAGTTACGCCAACCCGCTCTGTCAGACGCCTGCTGTTCCCATGTGCTTGGATTTATATTCGCACCGACTATGTTCCGCTTTAGTGTGTCTTTGAACCTCAGCCTCTGTCCACCACATTTTCGTTTACCATGTTCAAGCTCGCTGAACAACACTTTTTTGGGTAGGCGATCTTCTGGCATTCGTAAGATGTGACTAGCCCACCTGAGTTGTGCTGCGGTAATGTGTGCTTCAACGCTTGCCACGCCTGCGCGTTGGAGGATAGCGACATCTGATATTTTGTCTTGCCACGTGATGTTCATTATCTGACGAAGATGGTGGAGTTGAATGCGGCCGAGCTGCCTGACAAACTTCCGGTGGAGGACTAGCGTTTCTGTTGCGTATAGTAAACATGGCAGAACTGCAGCATTGTACACTTTATTTTGGTATGCAGTTTTATGTCATGCCTGGACCACAGCCGATCTTTGAAAGTGCCGAAGGCTTTACAGGCTGATTGAATTCTTCTGTCTATCTCTGCATCTATTGAGTTGTCGTTGGAAACAGAGCTACCCAGATAAATATACGAGTGAGCATTTGTCAGGTTTTGGCCATTGACGGATACCACCGGCTTCGTTCCAAGCATTGGAGACGGTGGCGGTTGATATAGTAGTTCCGCTTTGGTAGTGTTGATGCGAAGCCCGAAACTCGCTGCTGCATCACTAAAGGCTTTCACTATCTCTTGTATGTCGGACAGGTTCGAAGCCACGAGCGCTGAGTCATCAGCGTAGAGCAATTCCCTTACACAAATAGAAGTGGTTTTAGTGGAGGCCTTCAGTCTGGCAAGGCCTCCATCAAGACGAGTGCGAAGATAGACTCCAATGTCTGTCTTTTGGCTAACGAATTCGAGCACGCTGCCAGATAGAGAGCGAATAACATTGGCGCCAGTACACATCCCTGCTTGACTCCGTGCTTTACGGTGAAGGGGGTGCTTGTGTTGGACGCAATCGAGACTGCTGCTGTCATGTTTTGATGAAAGTGTCTAACAACGTTCGTGAATTTGCCGGGACATCCGAAGTGTGAAAGTACTTTCCACAGAGTTGTACGGTTAATGGTGTCGAAGGCCTTCGCGAAGTCAGCAAATACGATGTCGAGCGATTGGCGTTGTCCGACCGCTTTTTCCTGTAGCTGCCTAAGGGTGAAAATCAGGTCACATGTGGATCTGCCAGCTCTGAAGCCGCACTATCTTTCGGGTAGAACCTTTTCGGAGACCATTTTCAGACGGTTAAGCAGCACTTTGGCGAAGACTTTGCCAGGAATGCAGAGGAGCGAGATTCCTCGATGACTGCCGCAGTCACTCCTTTCTCCTTTTTTTCTTATAAACTGTAACGATACGAGCGTCCTTAAAGTCTCGGGGTAGCTGTTCTTTGTCCCAACACATGTAGAAAAGCTCAAACAGGCGCTGTATTAACGGAGGTCCACCGGCCTTCAGCAGTTCTGCAGCTATATTATCTGGCCCTGGCGACTTTTCGGATCGTGTCTCTTTCAGCGCTTGCTCGACTTCACGAAGGGTGATTGGGTCGTCGAGCTTTCGCACTACTGGATGGGGTTCTAAGCTTCCCAAGACGCGAGGATCTGTCGTTTCAAGTCGGTTCAGAAGGTTTTTGAAATGTTCTTTCCATCGTTCTGTGTCCCCAGGTGGCGGATAGGGGAACGTCCTTCCTTGGAGCTCCATTTGAGTAGGGGACCCTTGGAAGGACAGCTGTGAATAAGGTCTATCACAGGGCCGGTAGACCAAATACAGGGTCCCCGCGGGATCTCGACAATTTTTTTTCCTATTTTCCCTGCAAAATTTCCCTATTTTTTCCCTGTTTTCCCTGCAGCTCCTGTAAAAATTCAACTTGGACATATGAACACACAAAGGATATATCGCCTAAAATCATATGTATAAGCTGAAAATTATAGCGTTTCAGACAATATATTAGTGTGAAAACTAAAACATTAAAATTATATTAAATTTAGTTATATATTGCAGAAGGTGCGACATTGCTTCAGCATGAAATCGGAGAAATGAGGGTCCTTGGTCTGAAATAAAAGAATAAAAAAATCACAAATTTTAAAAAATATTTCAAAAAGCAACCCATTTCCAAAAATCCCAAAATTTTTCCCTGCAGACGTCAAAATTTTCCCTGTTTTCCCTGTTTTCCCTGCAAAAATCGATAATTTCCCTGTTTTCCATATTTTCCCTGTCGAGCGGGGACCCTGCAAATAAGCAGCCCCGGACCAAATCCCACCAAGCTGTCTGACCCCAGGACAGCTTGGTGGTCCCCTCAGAACGTAGGTTAGGTTCTACTTAGTTTATGTTCTCTCCTGACCAACATTACCCCCCCTAGTGATTTATTCACATCTTTATTTACAGCATGAATTACAATAAATATGATAATAAAGATATGCCTCCCGATGGCTCCGGGGACGGGCCTGAAGGGGGTCAATCGGCTACGTCCCCCCCTTCGAGGGTTTAGTGGTGGGACCTTCGGACGGGTGTGCGACCGCCGCAACAACGACAACAACATCAACAATAACGGCAGCTGCAAACACAACAACGACCACAACAACTACAACAACAACAGCAGCTACTACGACCACGACGGCGACAACAACAACGATGACGCTGACGTAGACTGACGTGGCTGAAAAGCTCTTGGCTTGCCGGGGCGACCCTGGTGTGGTCGACCCTGGTGACCACTCTGGAGAGGGCACTGACACTCACACAAGTATCAGTGACCAGTTGGATTCTATAGATCTGGTTGAGCGCGGGACCACAGCACCGGGACCCTTCGGGGATACTGGGGACGTGGACCGCGCTCATATTGAGGCTGATCATGGGGACTGGACACTAGTATCCAAAACAAGAAGACTGGTCAAAGAAGCTATGAACAAGTATAGCCATGCTCAAGGCCAGAAAGGGGCTGACAAGAAGCGGCAAGTGCCAAAGGGTCAGCGATCTGGAGCCACAAAACGCAAGGCAAAAAAAGTGATTTCTGGTGATGAGGCGACTGTTGCCAAGCGTTTAGATTCTAAGAAGACGCCGGAGAAGCCAAAATATCCAACAATGGGGCCAAAACATGTTGGAAGCTATCGTGGAGCCGTTGCTGCATCAATGCAGGTAGCGATCACAGAGGTTGACAATAGGGGCAGGCGGTTGACGCCTGAGGATGGCAACGCCTCATTGAAGAGGTTGAGAAATCGGAGCTGTCAAGAGAGCTTGACTTCGAGGACACTGGTCTCGCAAGAGGTCATTTTAGGGTTAGTTGTAATGATCAACGAACCTTGGAGTTTGTGCAATTGGTGGTCGGAAAATGGAATGAAGAGGCTGGCGAGCCACAAAGGGAAGTCATTCCGTCATCCATTCTGGACACGGTCAAGATTGCGTGTTTCATCTCTGATGGATACACGAATAGGGCGCCCACTGATCCGGAAGTGGTTAAAAAGAAACTGGATTGCAGAAATCCAATTGAATTGAAGATTCCCGATTGGCCAACGAGAAGCCTTACATGGACAAATCTTCTACTTTGCGGTGGTCCCTGAGATTAAAGATATGGTGCTTAATTCAAAGGGAGGCAGGTTGAAGTATGAGTGCACCTATTGCCGATTCTTCGATCCTGCCAACAAGCCTCCACCGGAAGCGGGGGACCCTATGGAGGGGCCCTCAACCTCGGGGGGAGGGCTGTAGGGTATCCATATAGATGTCTCACGTATTTAGAATATAACGAAGCTACTCCAGACTTAGCTTAGTTTAGCAATGAGTAGACTCAAGATTATTCAGATAAATGCCCAGCACTCAAAACTGGGTTCTTTAGAGTTAGCTAGAAGACTAAACAAATGTGGTGATTTCACAATAGGGTTAATTCAGGAGCCGTACTGCATAAGGGGGTCCCGGCAGGTCTACCAGGGACATCAGGTACGTTGTTTTATGCCGCAGGTGATGTTGAACGAATAAGAACGGCAGTCTTTGTGTCAAACAACATAATGGCAGTTGTTATGAATCATCTATGTAACAGAGACTGTACAGTAGTAAAAATAGAGTGGTTTGTAGGGGGTCGCAGGGTTGAGTTGTATCTTGCCTCTCTCTATCTTCCACACGATGCTGGAGGTAATGTGGTGACACAGAGCAAGATAAGACTGGTGAATTACACAAATAGAAGGAATATTGTGGTGATCATAGGATGTGATGCTAATGCTCAACACACAACATGGGGTAGCACTAATGTGAATGATAGGGGGACAGACCTGGTAAGTTATCTGATGACTACAGATTTGGATGTAGTCAATGTCGGATGCATTCCAACGTTCGTCACCCGCGTTAGAAGGGAAGTGCTGGATATAACTCTTGCAAATAGCAAAGTTGCTGGTGCGATCAGCGGCTGGTGTGTGTCGGAGGTCTACTCAGGATCTGATCACAGATTTATTCAGTTTGAACTAGTAAATGTTGATGATACGATTGAGCAACGTAGGTTTAATATTAGAAGTCTGGACGGTGCTAAGTTTGCGCAACTAGTATCAGAGAAACTTTTAGATGCTGAAATTCCAGAGCATATCATAACGGCGGACCAGCTGGACCTAGCTGTGTCTCTTTTGACTAGTGTACTAGAAGTTTCGTGCAAAGCGTCATGTCAGAAGAAATCTTATAGTAAAAATAGGAATCGCTGGTGGAATAAAGGGTTGGAATCACAGCGCAAGAAAGTACGTAAGGCCTTTGATAAGGCCAGACGCTTTCACACTGAGAGAGAATGGGACAGATATAGAACACAACAGCGCACTTATAAGCGGATGATTCATGAGGCAAAGAGAATGAGTTGGAGGAGATTCTGTGATAAGGTTAATAGCACGGCCGAGAACTCTCGTATGCAAAGGATACTTGAGATGAGGCCTCTAGTAAGTCTGGGCAGAGTACTCAACACAGATGGCCGGGTCACTGCTGACGATTATGGGACACTTATGACGATGCTGTCCATTCACTTTCCATCGTCGGTCCCTGTTCTTCACACCCCGCCGCCGTCTAGAATAATGGAGACTCGTAGGATCTCAAAACTAAGTGAACTTATGGAGATAAGTAAACTGATGACTATAGAGAGAATCAAATGGGCGATCAGTTCCTTTCAAAGTTTCAAATCGCCAGGGGTTGATGGTGTATATCCAATCATGCTTCGGCTATCCTGCGAATGCTCTGTTTATTTACTGCAGCGCATATTTAAGGCTAGCCTGAGGCTTGGCTATATTCCATCGCAGTGGAGGATATCTAATGTAATTTTTATACCCAAACCGGGCAAGAGGGACTATATGGATCCAAAGGCGTTTAGACCAATTTGTCTTTCTTCCTTTCTTCTTAAAACTATGGAGAAAATTATTGATAATTATATTAGGGATGTGATATTGGTCAAGTATCCGTTACATCGGAATCAGCATGCGTACAGGTGTGGTAGAAGTACAATCTCGGCCCTGCATGCTACCACATCCTGGATTGAAGGGGAGATGCACAAAGGCAAATACGTGGTAGCTGTTTTTGCGGATGTGTCTGGAGCCTTTGACAGTACTATGATAGAATACATCTTAGCTGGTCTCAGCCGATTCCAGTTGCCGGAATATATAAAGAACTGGCTGGTTAACCTGCTTAATTCAAGAATAGTTCTGGCAAAACTAGGCAAGACAACTGCCAGTGTCAGAGCTACTCGGGGCTTCCCTCAAGGAGGTGTACTATCACCCCTGCTGTGGAGCTTAGTTGTGGATGATCTTTTGGCTTACTTTGACAAATCGAGAGTTTTGAGTATTGCTTACTCAGATGATGTTAGCTTACTCTGCTCCGCCACATCTCTGGGTGTGGCATGTAGACGTATGCAAAACGCGCTTAACTCGATGCTACATTGGAGTAGTAGGAGAGGTCTTTCGATAAGTTCGAGTAAAACGAATCTTATGGTTATCACTCGCAAGAGATCAAGGGCTGAATATAGGGATATAACCTTAAACGGTACTACTTTGAGGCCTTGTGATAGCGTAAAATATTTAGGCTTGTATCTAGACTCAAAAATGAGTTGGAGATATCATATTGAACAGGCATCTCAGAAGGCAATAAAACTTCTTTTTGCTATAAAGGGTGCAGTTGGTGTTAATTGGGGGCTACGGCCAAAGTCGATGTCCTACCTCTATACTGCGGTAGTGCTTCCATCCCTAACTTATGGCTGTGCTATGTGGTGGCACAGAAGCAAATTGAAAACTTATTTGGGAAAATTTCTGAAGGTTCATAGTCTGGCCTGTCGTATGATCACAGGTTCACTTCGTTCTGCTCCTCTGGAGGGTCTAGAGGCCATTATGGGAATTAGACCTATTGATCTCGTTATTGATCAACTGGCAGTTGAAAGCTACTACCACCTGAGAACCACTGGGCTATGGCTTGCTCAGTGCGAGGGTAGTGGATATTATAGGTTGCAAGGATTTGCCCGAGGCATATGTGATACCATAGTAATGCCAACGGACAGAATTTTAAGATTTTTCAGTTGGAATAGGAAATGGTGTGTAAGACATGAGGGAACCCTGTCAGATGGCGATCTTGTGTGCTATACTGATGGTTCACTCATGGACACAGACTGTGGAGTTAGAGTAGGGGCTGGAGTCGTTATTGATAATACACATAGATTACACTTCGCATTAGGGTCCAAGGCAACGATTTTCCAGGCAGAAATTGTTGCAATTTGTAGATGTGCCGAACATCTCGTGGAACAAGGTACTAGGGGAAGGAATATTTGGATTTTCAGTGACAGCCAGGCTGCGCTTAAGGCTCTAGATAAGCCGGCAGTGTCGTCAGCCACTGTTCTTGAATGTGCCATAAGAAATTAAATATACTAGGTGCCGAAAATGTGCTATGTTTGTCGTGGGTCAAGGGACACTCAGGCATTAGAGGGAATGAAATTGCGGACAGCCTTGCAAAGAAAGGTGCTTTATTGAATGTGTCTGGGCCGGAACCTTGTGTTCCAATTTCCTCTTCTATTGCGAAGACTTCGCTGGTGCGTTCTCTGTTTGGACAACAAGCTAGACGGTGGAGAGGGGGAATAAATTGCAGGCAGACAAGGATTTTCTTTCCTGAAGTCAATTATAGGAGATCTCGCTTCTTATGGAAGCTTAGGCTTAGCAAAGATAGACTGCGTATTGCTATACATGTTTTAACTGGGCATAATCTTTTAAATGCCCATCTTAAGGTTATGAAACTGAGAGAAAGTAGTCTCTGCGAATATTGTCGTCAGGAAGCTGAAACGTCTGAACATTTTGTTTTCAGATGTAAAAATTGGGGTGAAGCTAGGCAAAGGTTCTTAGGTGCTCAACAACTAGCAGTTACTAATGGTAGGACTATGTGTTTGAGTAAATTAATAGGTTTTTGTGTTGCACCTCAGAGGTTTGATCTAGGTTTATAAGAATTACAACACGGTGATGCAAAGGGTCCTACTATTAGGACCTGTGCAAAAAGGGGAACAGCAGCCAGAAGCAGCAACCGCCGCCGCCCACTTTAACCCGGGCCCGGCCCGGGACCCGGAGCCTGGCCTCCGAAATTTTTATATGGTAAAAAAGATGATGGAAGAAATGAAGGTATAGTGGATTTAAAATGCATTAAAAATAACTTTTACATTAGACTTAATGTATTGCGATGGTATTATTGCCTTTCTGAAACTTTAAAGAGACTGAGGAAGCTAATAATGTTTATTTATCGATCAAATATGTCGGTTTTTGGACATTCAGAGCAAAAAAATGCCTTCCACTATACACCACTGCGTATACTGCGTCAAATCGAATGTGCTTACAAAGCTTGGAGCGTAGAATACACACTTTCGATCTGTCTCCAGTCGCCTCCCTTTACTACACATACGTTTGTTGCATGTTCTTCTGTAGCAAACTTAAAATTATTGGTTTATATGATTCTAAGATAAAATAATAGATAGAAGGTAATTTTCTGATCAGTGTTCAGAGACACTGTTTAGGCTAGCGTTGGACAAACAGTGCCCGTCAGTTAGATGATAATGATGATAACTTTCTAATCAGAATGCTATAGATGAGACACACAGGTGATGCTGCTCGCACAGTTTCAATAAATACAGTTCATTGCCAAGGAAGCAGTTTCTGCTTGCGTTGCAGATAACGTTACTTCAGTTTCACCTGATTTACAAAGTTTAAAGCGCACCGGCTGGTGCTTGACGCAATTTATGTTAGCCAAGCATAGGCTAAGTACTTCTGCGTAAGCCACACTCTGTTACCGAGTTGGACCGGTTTAATTCAAATGTATCCCACAGACTTCTGGATGTGTAAAATAGCTGCTACAAGCATCGACCTGGCTTTGATTTAACAAACTCCTGCAGGTAATTAAGAAAAATTCCTGCTAAAATTATGTGCCCTACTTACGTTTCACACGGCAAATTGGTTAGTTAATCTTTTCTTTGGCTCGGTTGTATTGGAGTTTGATCATTGTATAATATATATTACATATGTTTGGATCACAGATGAAGCAAAAATGTGAAAAATTTCAAACAAAATTTTTAAACCGGAATTCCGGTTCCGGTATGGTTTTTGCCCTTTGCCGGAACCGCAACCGGAACACGATTTTCGCCGGAACCGGAACCGGAATTCCGGTTACTCCCTGCTGTGCAAATTATCACACCGTTACTCAAGTCTAATCTAATCGTTCTGTGATGTCTGGAAGATCTGTCAGAAGACGGCTGCCGTCGGCTGTTTTCACTGGGACAACAGAATTCGTTCGGGGTCCGTACACCGATTTGAGCTCAGAGAATACTCCTCTACTGTTAGCGCAGCTTTTTCTTCCCACCACGCATTTTTCATAAGCCTTGTTTCACGCTGTAGAAGCGATCTTGCTTTCGCAAGGGCATTCTTATTCCGAGCGGAGTTATTGCTAAGATACCGAGAATAAGCTTTGTTCTTGGAATCTATGAGAGCCCTTGTGTCTCCGCCGTTTTCGATAAACCAATCGGGTGTTTTCCGTGCCGGGTAGCCAAGTACTTTTGTTGATGTGTCGATTATAGTGTCTCGGATGTTTGTTCAAGCGGTTTCAACGTCACTACTTAGTGCGTCTACGGTTAGTTTCTCCTGAATCGAGCCCTGAAGACATCACGCACTTGAGTATCGGAGAGCTTATTTATGTCCAGATGTTTAGGTTGAGCCGTGGCGATTTTTCTCCTGGCCAGCTGAGTTGAAAGTCGACTTTGCTTCTTATTAGGTAGTGGTCCGTTGAGCATTCCGCACCTCGCATCGCTCTCGTTACTGTAACTTCTTTTAGGTGATGCTTTCTCGTGATGGCATAGTCGAGCAAGTGGAAATGCTTGGAACGTGGGTGCATCCAGGAGTAGAAATGACGGTCAGGCTGGATGAAGAATGTATTGGTTATGCAGAGTTCACGCTGTGTGCAAAAGTGCAAAAGCAAAGCACCATTTGAGTTAGCGTTTCGTTTTCCAAATTTACCGATGACACCGTCGTACGTGTTGTAGTCGCTGCCAACCCTAGCGTTGAAATCTCCCAATAACAAAAGCCGGTCAGATGTTGCGACGGCATCGACAACTTTTCCAAGTTCCTCGTAGTGGGGCAGTAATTTATATACGAATTTGAGAATCGCCAAAATCATAGAAACACTTGCGCCTAATAAATATTGTAACACTACTCTGAAATCCCACCAGATAGCGACGACGAAACTTTACAACCTCCTAGCGAATATTTGTGTTCATCAATGCCGAAATACAGCAACAAAAACAATATTACAACCTATAAATATATTACATACGTTGTTACTATTTCAGGTTCCCACCCTCATGTTCGCTTGCCAATTATTGCCTATACTCATGCGAGTTCAGTCGCATCGACAGCCGGCGACGACGACAGCGGTCACCACCAACAATCGTCTTTACACGACACCGCCGTCAACAGTCGCAACAATAATGTCAATACGACAGCCGAGATATCGTGTTTCGAAACGACGATGAGTCATTTGACTCCGAGCCCGCGTGGATCGTTTTGCGATCGACAACACGACGCAATGCTCGCAATGGGATCGGTCGCTGCGATTGCCGGTATACAAAGGCTCCTCGTTGCACATACCGATATTTATCCCGCGAGGCAACGGGTAAGCGCCGCCTCCATAAATATACATACGGATATTTATCCGGGGAGGCAACGGGTATAAATATAAATACTATAATATAAATATACATATGAATATATATCCGGCGAGGCAACGGGTAAGTGCCGCCTCCATAAATAAACATACGGATATTTATCCGGCGAGACAACGCGTAAGCGCCGCCTCCATAAATATACATACGGATATTTATCCGGCGAAGCAACGGGTAACCGCCGCCTCCATAAATATACATACGGATATTTATCAGGCGAGGCAATGGGTAAGCGCCGCCTCCATAAATATACATACGGATATTTATCCTGCGAGGCTACGGGTAAGCGCCGCCTCCATAAATATACATACGGATATTTATCCGGCGAAGCAACGGGTAACCGCCGCCTCCATAAATATACATACGGATATTTATCCTGCGAGGCTACGGGTAAGCGCCGCCTCCATAAATATACGTACGGATATTTATCCTGCGAGGCTACGGGTAAGCGCCGCCTCCATAAATATACATACGGATATTTATCCGGCGATGCAACGGATAAGCGCCGCCTCCATAAATATACATACATACTGATATTTATCCAGCGAGGCAACGGGTAAGCGCCGCCTCCACGGCGCTATGATAAGTATACATTACAGCCGCTGGGTTGGAAATCCGAAGTTATACATATCATGCGAAATCAATGATTTGCTCGCTGTAGGTGCTACGTTACTTAAAAATTTTGAAACAAATGAGTAAGTAACTGGAACCGAAATCAGTCGGAATCGGAACCGGAACTCCGGCTTTTTTGCCGGAACCGGAACCTGCTCTTATCAATAAAGTAAAATTAAAAGATTTAATGAGCTTTGACTAATGCACTTATGCTTACGTGGAAAACAGCCAATTAGGCAAGGTTATAAGCACTACAACGTAAAAATTGTTTTCAAAAATTATAATTTTCGTGTTATGATTTTATAAATTTACAATGTTACCGCCTACATTGTTATGTTATTAGCTTACCAATAACAAGTGCTGTCTGATTACATAAAAAATCGTGCTACAAGTAAGTGCAAATTTTTCAACTTGCACCATGAACCCGAAACGCGAGCTGGTTTCAAAACTTCTCAGCTAATAAACTTCTCTGATTAAGCTCCGCCAGTTTGAGAAAAAAATTCAAAATCAAAAGGCGTGTAACACTGTCACGTGTATCCCGGAAAAGAGAATAATCTGACAGTTCCTCGACACCATCTATGACTCCACATAGCAAATACGCCCACCTGCAAAGATAAGATACTACCATGTACTGAAAATTGCGCCCACTGCTTCTGCTAATGTGTTATGGGTGTATTGTCTTGCTGCGCATTTAAAATGAGCTTAGGAAGCTCAGTTTCGAACCGCAAAATAGGCAACAAACACAGACTAGCCATGCTTGCCTAAGCCCCTCACTTCCTGCCACCGAGGGCATTACTGTTATTACACAGTTCCTCAACAATGTGAAATACTCGCAATTATTTTACGATGTGGCCTCACCATCATAAAATTTAACTGATAAAGACATATTTCGCGATATAGTAGTCGTAAGATACTAAGCCGCAGGGGTTCGGAATGTCAAAAATTATAAATATGCTAATCTTTCGTAGATAAGCGATATTTCTTTGTGCCTTATTAACCTTAGTAAAGGTCGATATATGTGTGAGACAATTCAAGGGGCAACCAAAAGTACTCTTAGCTCCCACAAAGACGTATTGCTTTTGTCATAAAAATAGTATCACGAATAATGTTTCAGCTAAATGGTTAAGCGTGTTAGCTAATTTGCTTTGGTATAATAATGTTGTATAACAAAATACGCTACAAAAATATCCAAAGGACATGAAGCCCGGACCTTCGATTCCGCAAGAAATTAGCCGGAACCGGAATTTGCGGAAACCGGTATTCCGTTTACTCCCTGCCGTTTGCTCAAAATTGCTCATAGTGAAAGCTCAAGGAATGCGGATTCGGTTCTTTTAAGTCGACCACGTTTTTGCGGCGGAAACTGTGCCTGTCAACCCTACGATAGCAGAGTGTTGCTTGTATTATTATTATTAATAAATAAAAATACATTACATACGCATTTTTACAGTCTCAAACAATATCTTCTAAAAATAACAATTTCCCATGCATGTTCGACGAAATAAAGGTATAGCCGGATTCATCCAAGTGGTTTTGATCGCGGTTTTGAGTTTGCACATTTTCTGTTTCAATGGCCCAAAACTGTCGAACCAACCGGATTTGAGCGGAATGGACTCTAATGGATATAACGAAAGCATTATTCCATTTTAACCTACCGAGAAAGACAGCTTCGCTTCATAAAATACTTACTTATCCAAAATATACTATTTTCAAGTGCAAATCGGTATTCAGTAAGCAACTATAATGGAACTAGAATGTAAATTTTATCCAGACCGGGGACCTAGCGGGTCATAGGCATCACCAGCTAACCCGCTTGGTGATTCATAAACCTCGGGGAGGGGGGGATTAAAGGAAAAACCGACCACGACGTAGCGCGGACGAAAACAACGAAAAGCTGAAGAGTATAACACTCTTCAGTAGAGTTGTCCATCATCGACTCTTGGTATTAGTAAACTCACATAGGACTGGATAGACTGTGTAAGAAAGCTTATTTCGGTTAGATGTAAATCATAAACGCATTGCATAATCAAAAATTTTCAGTTAGATAATGATCTTTTAAAGAAAGGGATCGATCGCTGAACATATGGCCATCGAATTATTGTTGTTTTGTTGAAAAGATGTCCAACAAAGACTTTCCAATGGAACTTAGCTCCTTTTTTTGAATCAAAAAATTTTTACTCGATTTATGTGATGCTAAAATTTTAAAGATAGTTTTTATAATATTCTGAAAAAAAAACAAAATAATTTTCTTTTCGCTATTGTAGGTAACACCGCTCGAACACCGCCCAGCGCGTCAACAACGATCACCGATCAGCGTCTCTCGTGAGTGCCGTGGAACCCGAATCCTTGCATTTATCCTAGTCTCCGTTTGCCTATGCTGGTTGCCCTACTTGATCGTCCTTCAGCTGTCCGGACTATGCGGTAGTATACTATCGTCCACTAAACTCAACAATGATCAAACAACAACACCGACAACAGTAATAATACCGTCAAATGCAACTACTGCTGCGGCTACTACTACTAAACTGAAACAAAACCCGTCTTATCGCAATTCATCGCCAGGATCATCAGCTGTAAGCGCTGTTATCTATCCGTCCAGCTATGACATTGGGAACGTCGATCGTAACATTACTGATGGCTTTTGTCGCAATCTTAGACCGATAATTGCACCTCGGATCCAGGCATATCTACGAACGCTTGCCAATATTCTTAACGCATCGCTTAATCCAATCGTTTATACGGTTTTCAATAACGACCTACGGCGTGCGATATTCGCTACGTTTAGTAGCAATCGTCGTGGCCGACGTCGGAAAAAGTATCAGCAGCAGCAGCAGCAACACTGTCGCCAGCACGTACTACCCCGACCGAGTGGTGGTGGCCGTGAGGACGAAGAAGCTGCACGGCCCTGCCATGATGCTGCGATGTAAAGGCGTGTTCACATTGTGCGACCGATCCGATCCGGTCCTTTACAATTAAAATATATACTGTATATCGAGAGTTCACACTCCATCCGAATCAGATCCGATCGAGCATGCACAAATATTTTATCGCATCCGGTTCAGATAATGTAGTGTGAAAAGATATATACTACTCAGTGCATACACACTACGCTAGATATAGAGCTTGGTAATATGAAATCAGATGAAATGTTAACAAAATTCGTATCGGATCGGAACGGATCGAGCACAATGTGAACATGTGATAACAGCCGATCAAATGTATAAAAAACTCAAAAACACAAAGAACACAAATTTATAAATTTAAATCGATTTTGCTTCTTATAAGTTTCAATTTAATAAAAAGATATCCAGCATCAAACCGACCTTGTGACGAAAATGAAAAACTTTTCTTATTTCGCTAGACATCTAAAAATATCTGCAAGTATTTCCGTGAAAGCTAATTCAATATAAATATAAATTTTTTATCAAAATACTATAAAGTTTATATCTTAACAGAACTGAAAACTGTACAACAAATATTTTTCCAATCCAACTAAAACTTTGGCGAGTCAATGGAATCGCAGTAAAAACAAACTTCTCGATAATAGCACAAGCACTATTACCAACAATATGGCAACGCAAAACACATTTTATCGATTTCGCACGCACGACTGCTATGGCACAAAACCCGCAATTTTTAATTCGCCTTATACGGCTCCTTAACAAAGAGTTCTCCATCTAATATGTACCCCGAGGACACTTGGGACCACCTTGTGGAGCGACACACCGTAGGACCGTAGGAAAAGTAGATGCCTCTCCGGCAGAGGCTATAATACGAGTGGGCCAAACGCTGGCGAAAAGTCTAGCATCGCTAACTGGTAACTGTCCTAGTATAATTTATACAGTGATACAAGCCCAACTAGAATTGCGAAGAAAGTTTAGTTTGCCCCAATTAAAGTCCGAAAGTTTTTTTTACGTTAGCGGCTATGATATACACATTGCGCATGTACTAATTGAACGCAAACTACATTACCGGCATAAATTGTTTGCCCTCCCGCTCCGATAAAAACACCCCAGTTGACATAAAGTATAATAAGGACATAATTTTTACTAACACCCTGCTTTGAATTAAAAATTCTATTTAAACTACATTACTAGAACTACAACTAGAACTATTAATGCGCTAGTAAAATTAACATGAGCCCGCCAACCATCCTATTTTGTAATTTTTTACAAAAACTGTTACAGAACGCTTTTTGGCCAATTGAAATTCGACGTAAAACAGTTCAGAAACACAGTGGTCACGATTGAAATCAAGACAAAAATAAGACAAAATGATCATAGTAAATGAAAAGTTTCTAATAATATTGTTAGATATGTTAACAAAACACCGAATTTTGACTATACGAACCACATAAAGTCAACGCTGTTTAAACGAAGCTTGCCCAGTGCCAAGGTTCCAGGAGTCATTGAAATTCAGGAGCACCCTGAAGAACTGGCAGGGATGATCTAAATAACGGACACTTGTAAAAAAATTTTAGTTTGTTCCAAAACAGATTAACATCAAAAATTCATTAAGCAGCATCACCCGCCACCAGCATAGCATTTTTTGCGTAATTTCGACGCCATCATAAATATTTTTTGTCTTATTCCCTTCGGCAGCAGTGCTTTTTTCGTTAACTAAATACAGAGTGGCGTTTTAGGTATCGGCAGGTCGTCGATACGTATCACAAGCGGCCAAATACATAGGTCTGGTTAGTCCACAGTCCGTGATGGTGGTGGGGGGTCCCTCACTTCCCAAAATATTCATGTTCGTGAGAGTTACCCCCTGTCCTTTCCCCCACTCGTCAGAAATCCCAAGTTCAACAAAATCCAACACTTTTAATATATCTAAAAATTTACAATTTTCTGTATGAAAATGTTTTTAAACATACTACCCCTATTTCTATTGCTAAAACTCCGTTTTATAGCCTGAAAATATTTGTACGACATTTTGAAAGTATCTGAAACGTTGAAATATTATAGCATATAGAACAAAATTTTGTCCCTGCTTTTCGGAAGGCTCTTGATAGCCAGACACTTGTACCAAACCTATCTCATACAAAAACCCAGGGTCCCATAAAAACAGATATTATGTTCAGTTACATAATTACTGCATTCAAGCTAAAAATTACAAAAAAAAGTAATTTAGTTAGCATCGAGAATAAAAATCTAGACTTACACATAGGACATCGATTCTAATTCAAAGTACCCATCTATACGATCGATACATCCTTACTGACAAAATTACCGCTCACACCGCTGTAAAAGAAACACCGCGAAGAGTAAAATGAACATGGCTTGCATTCAACACTATTCCACGTCACCGATTTGAGTTATTACAATGTAACGACGAATGACTGCAGTGTAATGAGCTCTGCGGTTCTTCCGTAACCGTGTTCAGTGAATGCACGCATTTTAATGTTAACCACACATAAATTTCAACCTATGGATAACATAAACTAGATGTGTCCCAGCAACCATTCGGTTGTATCGTCTAGTACCTATGTAATCTAAAATTTAAAAAACCAACAGAAACAGCTGTTCTATCAGTTTGTCAAGACCAATATGGTAGTGATGTAATATTATCTACCACTAATTCTAGAAAATCACTGGAATATCGTCCATTGCTTTACTTTTTGGTTGCCGAACACAGTTTGAGCTACAAATAATGCTTGATGGGCCACAAGTTTTGCAACACACCAGGTGTTATAAATATAATAATACTAATTTCACATACCGTTTCCGTTGTCTGAGAAATCAGTGCGCTGACTGTGTAACAAAGAGTAGTCCGCCACCGACGATTCATAAGTACGCGACGAACTGTCCAGTATCGTAATAGCATCCGATGATAAGCTAGTAGAGGTCTGCAGCGGATGCGGAACGATCGGGGGCAGGTACTTGTTGGGGCCATCGATGCCAGACGTGCGCAGAGATCTAATATAGGCGCTTGACACTTCATGCTTGTCACGATTTCGACTGAAACATATATACAGAAGAAGTATTACATATCGGATTTCCGGAATGAGGACGGCCCTACATGGCCCCTTTTTCGACAACGGCACTGCTTCCCTGATCATACCGAGACATAAACACAACGACTGATAGTCATCACACACAGTGCATATGGTAATAATACTTAAAGTATCAATATAACTTGTATGGTGCTGGCTCATGATCCTGCGGTTAGAAAAAATAGTAATGATAAGTTTATAGCTTAAGAAATTTCCAATAGAAGTCTAAATTATTTAGCTAAATGTTTTTATCATAGTAGCCAAATAGCCATTTCAAAGTAAACATAATTATTTTTTTTGCAACAGAAAGAGTGAAGCGTTTCGTATTATACTAAATTTAAGCCAAAATATTAAGCAATAAATAAAAGTAAATCCAGTACTTATGTACCTAGCTCGAAGAATTCCCTCGTACAGTTGCAGCTGACGCTGAAATCCTGGATTAGGCCGTATGATATCGCGTTGATCGTGGACGATTTTGATCGCAGCTTCGAGATTAGGCTCGTCCTGCGTTTCTTTCATCACGTAAGCTATTACCTATAACAAGGTAAAAGTATGTGATAAACTGGGCTCTGTATATAAGATCAAAATATGTACTACCCCGAACGCCCATGTTGGCGCTATAGGTTTCCCAGGTTAGTTGGAGATAAGCAACTCCGAAGTACAAAAATGAATTACAGTTGCGGTGATCGATTTTAGCTGTCAATGCGTATTGGTTTCAATTATTCGATCTGATGCTATTAGCAAGGTGTAACCTAAAATTATGTGCGACCCAAATTGTATCAGTTCTGCTGGGAGCATCGACTGTTGTTTTCAATTATACGGCCAAGTTACATGACAGTTATATTTGCCCCAGTTGCAAATTTACCATGCATTTTTCGAAAATACAGCGCAAGATACATTCTGTACGCGTGTTTATGGATTGGTTTGTCCACGGCAAAGCAGAATATGCGTACGGTTATGGCGCGAAATATTCAGATTCATTGCAGATTGAACGTAAAATGGGGAAAAAGTTTTTGTCAAAATTTGCTTTAGTTAATTATTAGTAATTAACTAAAATAGTTAAGCGTGTTAGCCTATGTTTAGCATTTTCAAATAAAAATTGCTCATTTTTAATCAATAATTAGTGTGAAGCCATTCTTTTAGGGCACATACTACTTCTCGCCGTGTTGATTATGAATCTTATGTTTATTACTAATCGAGGATGTTAAAAGCATGCTAATTAGTTAATAATTATTAATTAGATAATTTTTTAAAAGTTTCCAAACTGCGATGAAATGAAACAAAATTAATACACACTGGAGTTTTATATGTCGCTGATCACGAATATGGCATTTCTGAAGCTCTAAAACTTGGCCGTATATGCTAATTAGTTAATTAAAGTAATTAAAGTATTAGATAATTAGGTCATTTTATGCAAATTATAAAATCACATCTAATTGCTTATTTTTATGGTCGCGGGTTTTCGATGTCGCTGATCATAAACGTGTGACTTTAGTAGTATTTAATATAATAAATGGTAAGCGTGAACCAGTCATTTAACAAAGTTCCGCAATAGTCCGGTCGTCCGGTTGACCACAGTACGTTCTCGGGAGAAGCAGAAGTCCTCGCGCCAGGTGCGTCTTTAGGTGTCACCAGTACTTAGGTTCTAGTCAGGGCAAGGTAAGGTATTTATCCGATTTTCGTAGCAAGACAAATAAAATGATGGTAAAATACTCAACTGACGTACCAACAGAAAAGAGCTTGCTTTGATCCAAAATAGAGCAGCGTCTAAAATCCTCCGGAACCAGATACACAGTGTCTCGTAGTCTAACCATACATGCAAGACCCTAAAGACGTTTAACAACGATCACACGTCATAAAGTCTTTTGCCTATGACAGTATTGCGAAAATGACGTCATTAAATATTGTTTAAACGACAAGATTCGTTCATTTATCGTTTAGACGTTTAACAACGATCACACTCATAAGGGCTTTTGCCTATGACAGTATTGCGAAAATGACGTCATTAAATATTGTTTAAAACCACGAACACATGGCCAGAAATATGTGCAAAATAGAACTAAATGAAATCCCAGCTGATTTCTTTTAAATGAACTTTCGATCGACTTCGATTTTGGCAAAATTGAATAAGATTTAAATTATTTTACAAAAATTCCATCAATTTCGACTGAACGAAATGTCGATCGATATGGATTAAAAGAAATTTCGATCCGTTGAAATGTAAAGTTTATGGTTTTGCAATGACTACTTGTCCGCACACAAACAATTAACCCAGTTTTCACAAATTTGCTGCTTTTTTAAAAGAAACGAATTTTGATATAATTCGTTTTTTCTGTTTCTTCAAAAATAATTTACTCAACATGAAAAACTCTATAAGAACGAACAATACGACGACTTACTGTAGCTGAGGAGCGACTAATACCCCGCTTGCAGTGTACTAGAACGCTCCGGCCTTCTTTCCTGCAATCAAACATAACTTGTTAGCCAAATTAAGAGAAACACAAATTACTATAAAATAATAATTATCCAGCAATAATTCTTAGTTAATTAAATTAAGTAGGTGTCCAGAAATAGAAATATTTATAGGCGTGTTTTCTTGAAGCGTTTCACATATCTACAAACGCCACAGATATTATAAACACGCCGTTTGTATTTTGAAAATATTATTTACGATCGAACACCTACCCAAGGTATAATAAAAAATCGGAGCATTATTCAAAAGAAAAGGAAACTAGTTGGCGCTATGTAACGCTGCATTTTACAGTTAATCTGTATCAGCCTGTATTCCAAATAACATAGCATAGCAAGTTGGGCTGGCGCAGAGAATTTTGAGCACAAAATCTGGGGGCAGTTACGGTTGTGCTGTTATTACGCATCCGGTCGACTATTTTTAATCATGGCAGTCAAATATGCGATAATTTTAGCCTTTTCCATGCTATTTTTCTAATATGCAGCGACATACTGCACAGGCCTCTGTGCATCCGCTCTCCCATGGCAAAGCTGAATATGCCTTCAGTTCTGCTGTGAGTATCGCCTATTACTTTTAACTATCCGGCCCAGTTACATGACAGTTACATTGTCCCAATTACAAACGTTCCATGTGTTTTCTAAAATGCAGCGCCAGGTACATACTGTAAGGGTGTGGCTTGTCCACGGAAAAGCTGAATATGCGTTCAGTTATATAAATTCATTGCCGCTTGAGCATAAACTGGGTGAGCAGTTGTTGACCATTTTTCGTCGGGACAGCATCAGTTTCTTCATAATCATGTAATCGTTTTCGGTTTCGGCAACCTCGCTACTGAAAATCGACTGCCTGATCCTCCAAAGCATGAAGCATTTCGCCGCCTCTTCCGTGGTCGCCCTGAAGAAGGCAGCTTAGAAACGGTTGTGCAGCAAGGTCGTCCACGTTATATTTTAGTTCTTCAGGTACACCGCGACGGGTAGCCTCACAACAGTGATAACAGCGGCCTTCACCGTACCGAAGAATTGGACGGTGCGTTTCCGCCGTAACTCAGATTTGCAGGCCAACCGTGGACAATATGTTTCGACCGCATTCGAAGAAAACTTACTGTTTGCTGCTCTGCCCGCAAGGCTGTAGGTGGTAACTGCGACAGAATTAGACAACTTGAGTTCGAACCAGTGCCTTGATTTCGATATTTCAATGTAGCACTGATGCAGCCTCCACAGATAAATGCGTGCGCTCACTGCACATTGTAACATGTATTGTCATGCTTATACCTACAGAATTTGTGGCAATCACAATGCTTATTCCTACAAAATCTGTAGTGCCACATTCTTTATTGCACTACATTTGTATTAGTGTTCATGCTTAGTGCTACATTTAAAATGGCGAAACGATACCAACTGTTACTACAAACCATAATATTAATAATTGTAGCAACAACCAGCATAGGTTTTTTCAAAATTCATGCTGTGCTAAACTGTGTGTTTTTTGAAATTTAGGTGTGTTTATTGAAAGTTACCCGGGTTTTTAATTAACCCGCAAATACCGAAATACCATGTTTTAGCGTTACAGGGAAGATCAAGTAATGGTAATTAACCGGCTACGAGCAATTTTATATTAATGCATGTATTGGACCAATCAGTTATATTTAGCACTAATTATTTCATATTTCAGAACTCATATACTTCGGTTCCTTGATATTGTATAAGACTTTAATATATACAAATTCGTAATTAAACGTAAAAAGAAACCATCAAATTTTTGTTTTGGTAGCCTTTCAAATAATCAGTTCAGGTGTGCTAAATTTTGTGTTTTTTGAAATTTAGATGTGTTTTCAAAATTTCACTGTGTTTTGTATTAAGAAAAACACAAAAATATCCCTGTATTAAGAAAAACACAAAAATATCCCTGAACCAGCACTGTTCTTACAAAAATCGTGCAAAATGGGACAACTAATGCACTAAATATGTAATACGAATTATTGTTGCATGTTTCAAAAATGTTTTATAGCAGTAAGCAAGCTCATACGTGCTACAATGTGCAGTGAGTGCACACATTTTTTGTGAACGCCGCATGATATCCTGCATATGCCGGATACTTAGAACTGAATATATGGTACATTTTTTGTATCAAGCATGTCGGTAATCTTAGCACAGAACGACAATTACAAGCAATAACGGTAGTACAGCGAACTATATTGCTTCCGCCATCAAAGACCAGTTCACAATAAAAATTTTGCATGAGCCATACTCAATGACTAAAAATGATATCTACAGTTTTTGTTACCTATTTTAGTTCATTCGCTCATCAGAAACGACTCAACTGTTCAAGATCGTTATTTCGTTCAGATTTTATTCTCAATAATTATCCGACCTTTTTGATAATCAGTTCGGATAATGTACGATAAAAACTTTTCATTATCTCCGATATCTTAATACTGTTCTGACATCTCGCTAGGGGGCACACCCAAATAGTTGGTTCGTCCTCATTCGAGGCGAGGTCGGCTCGTGATATCCCTAAATTTACGATGCACCCGGTTCATTATCCCAACATTTTTTGAGATGATGTCAAATTGAACCGGGAGCAACACCTTTTCGTGCACCCCGAGCTATCGGCCCTCCCCCATTTCGATGGGGGAGCTGTCCCAGGTTCGTGCCCAACCACAAATTTTGTTCCTACCGAGATGCCAGTCTTTTCAATATGTCAGAATATTTTTGATATTCTTTTTGGATAATATTCGATAAAAACTTCTTATTTCCGGTTTTTAACATACTGTTCAGATAATATCCTTAAAAATTCAATATTTCCGAATTTCAGCCGTCTTATCCGATCACCAACTGTCACATTATGCAAAGCATCAAGTCCAAAATCGCAACAACTTATAACCACTCATAGTCAGTTCACTAAGTATAAACACGGAAAAAACGTAGGATTCGCTCTTATGATACTCCCATTGATAGCGGACGGTACTAGTATCGTCGCCTTTCGAGCAAGCGAGCAGAAGTCATTTCTTGCGGGTACTCTACATACCTTGCCATTGCAATAAACGCAGATGTTGCAGTCCAATGTTCCATTAGATCCACTGATTCGTCGTCGGCAACCGGTATCTTTTTATATTTGAACCGTTTCGGAAAGAAATTGTCCACCTCTTTTGTGACGTTCAAAACGTATCCAACGCTGCAAACAATTAGAATATAGCGTGAATTGGTCGCGCAGAAAAAAACCGATGTCCGTTCGTTCGTTCGACAACTGTTCGATAGTATCTGCTAAGTTTGATTCACGAAAGAACTGCTAACAACTGTACAACATTCTGTGACACCTTGCTTTTAGCAATATAGTTAGGTTGGGGCTGCCAACCAAAACGCCTTCTATCTCATCTTTAAAAATTGGAAAAAATACACGTCAATACAGGATTGATATTCGTTCAAACGTTGCCCGATGTTCACTTCAATTTATCCAACACTCGTTCAGGACTAGTAAGATCAAACTAAATTATTATTGATGCTGTAAAAATGTGAATATTGAAGCAGAGTAATTATAGTAATCTGGTAGCGGTTACTAATACAAATTACGGAAAATACAGCAAAACAATCTGGTATTCAGGTAACATTATTAACCACGCAGAGACGCCTCGATCGGCAAACTCTCAACAACCGTGAAAACTGGACTAGTCTCCTGCTATGTTATTTGAAAAATCAAACAAAAAGCAAAAACAAATGCTTAACAGTAGGTTCTTATGCCTAACTGCGTAATAAAAACAGCAATCTATTAACCGACATAACATAGTAAAAAAATGGCAAACGACACAAATATATAGATTACTACCACAAAATACTATTACTGGTGCCCTATATAACATTTCCGTAAAGCAGTTGGTGTAATAGTAAAGCAATCAGTAAAGTTGGTGTAACTTGCAAACGAGAGTGTAACTGAGCGAACGTCTTTTCGAAATCATTTTGTTTAATCTCATGTAACAGGCTGTATTTGATGTATATAAAATCCGAAAGCATCTGGAACCCTGAACCCATTGAAAAGTCTAAAACCTCATAGATTCTAAACCGAATTATTTGTGCTTATAACCAAACCAGTATTCAGGCTGCCAAAAATCTTTATAGACAATTCTTGATGACCTGTACGCAATGTGTAACCAAATAACAGAAGACAGCGTATATTCTGGAAATCTGGTTCGTTGACCCTAAACCCATTGAAAACCCATGAATAGGATTAAAATATAGCCGTTGAACTCAAGGTAACCAAATCATTATTTCAGCCTTCAGCAATACCTAAACTATTCTTGATGCCCAGCGCGCAATCCATAATTAGACAAACGAAAAGACAATAATAAGGTCAAGTTGGACTCTAAGCAGCAAAGCTCTAGCGTCCTTGATAACCTAACAGGTGATCACAAACCTAACAATCTGAAATATCACTATTTCTGGCAACGGAACCATGAACCACATATTCACACCCACAGCGGCCCAGAGAGTTATCCCACAAAAAATCGTAGTCAGCAATATTGTAGATCTCAATGAGGTGATAGCAAACCCGTGTCCGTTATTTGAAAATACGACTGTGTCGACGCCTGTGTCACGAGATATGGGCATTGGCATTGTCTTGGACTTTGTGTCCAATATTATCTATATACTTTGACTTTCCGATACTGCCTGGATATTTCCTTAATTATTGCAGATACAGCGATTACTTCGGGACTTTGATGACGTCGAGTATTATGATATGGTGTGTCTTCCGTCGAATGGATTTTTGAAGCACAGGATCACACGCGATATAACATCTAAACACGATTCACTTTTGCCGACACATCCAATACCTCATCTATATCAGCTACATTTGATTTTTTTCATCCTATGCTTCATTCCAATGCATTAAGGCGCATCGCCACGGGTTAAAGCTTACTACGCTTGCGAACACATTGTATGATGTCGACCAAGTCTGCAGTTGATTTTAACCCATTTGCATTCCGATACTTATTAATAATCGCTGTCAAATCAATAACTCGGAAAAGGGTTAAATACTCCAATTAAAACGCGGTATCGTCAGAAGCTGTTTCACTTGCCTATACTCGTATGGCGTTCCAAGCATAGAATATTTGGTCGAATTATGTAACCAGGTATATTGTTTAATCGAGCGCGATACACTTGCGGAAATTTTTAACAATTTGCGTTTTTATTTTCAAATGCGTTGTTCACGTATCAGCAATATCCCTTTCGGGAAACCTGTGACTATTTTACAGAATTTGAAACTTGTGACAGAAACCGGTTAGTGTTTTATGATTGATATGACATGCTATGGCGATGACAATTCGACGACAATGATAACCACTAGGAACAGTCACCGATATCGTGGGTCGGCGGACAGCATGTGTAACAAAAGCGGTAAGAATATCATTGGGTGTTAATCTCAACGTTCGGTTTTTTTGGACAGAGGCGGACTCTTTACGAACTGGAACGGTGCTCTTATTTGCAACCGGTAAGACGTTATATTTTTCATCAAAGGCACCGTATGGCCACATTTGGCAAAAATCCCTTAAAAACCTGTTTTTGCCATTTTAAGTCCGGAAGATGTGGCCGAGGCTGTTCGCGTTCAACTAAAAAAGGCACATGGTCGTCACTTTTACTATTGCACAAAAAAATTGTCGAAATCCGTCCATCCCAAAAAAGGACAATGTCAGACAAAAAACAAATTTTCACGATTTTCGCCCTGCTCGCTTCGCTCTCTCCTTTTCAACAAAATTCTGCATTTCCGCAAATTTTATACACTAAGACCTAAAGGCAGTACCTAATATTCATGTGAATGCGCCACGGCAGAATTTTGTTCGACCGTAAGAAAACTCCTAACTTACTCGTTTTCTTTAAGCTCTTTATAATTTGAAGCATTCCATTCGGTTCCCAAGTACAGATATGGCTTGATTATGAGCGACGGTTTATCCAATTGGCACAAAATTCGATATATTTCTTGTTCGATGTTTTTACGAAAGCCGCTTAAATCGAACTCGACGGTTGTTTCTAATTTGGTCAATAGCTACAACGTAAAATCCGGCACTAAAAAGTCTATACCTATTGTACTAGCCACAACTGATTGTCGCTTTAAAAGCGAGCGAGAATCTAGAGAACACAAAACAAACTATAAAATTTCAAAATAAAATTTTATTTTCCCAATAGCCAAATGCGAGCAAGCAACGAGAAACCAGCGGTCAGTTGTTGCGAGTACTACAGTACTAGTCGCCATAATTATTCGCCATTGCTTACTCGAAACAAACTTGTTGGAAAATTAATTTTACTTTGAAAGTTTATAGCTTGCATTCTGTTCCCTTGTTGCCCGTTCTGTGATAAACAGACTGTCATCAATAAATTGTGACTGCAATAAATCAATAATCACTGCAACTACACAACAACACCAATCCGCTACCGCATATAACAAATAGCCCTTGCTGAAAATGTCACGACAAAACATTAAGACTGATAAATTCAGACATAGCTAAAAATTTAGCAGCTGCACATGCTACATTGTAAAATAGGTACATGACATAGTATTCTACAGAAAAATTTAATAACCGATTCTAGAAACCGATTTTACGTTGTGATGGCACAATTTTATATGCGCCGGCCAAATATAATAACTTTCATAAAAAGCTAACTGTGAAAAACACTACCGTTCTGTGGAAAAGATTGTCAATTCCTCAGCAGTGAAAAGTATGATTACGAAAACAAAATATAACGTATTTAAAATTTGAACTGAATGACTGAATTTAAATAACTGAATTTAAAATTTGGAGCTATCTAGTCAGCCTGCATTGTTATATCTACTAGTGCGCTGATTGCCCAGGTGACCACCGTGTCTCAATACGAAAAACCGAGTTATTGAACCTTGACCTATCCTATACGTAAGATACTAATAATAATTATTATTGTTACATAACCGCTAGTCCCATAAAATAGTTTCACCGTTCTGACTCATGATGACAGAAAATCCGGCTAATGTAAATTTTAGTGCTATAAATGAAACGCATGTTATGCCGTTCTTCATAAACTAAACCTAAGCTAACATCATTATCATTGACAAGGTGAGAATGTACTTGTTTTGCCTACAATAATTATAATACTGAAAACAGCTCAAGTGCAAAGATGGAAACTTTATATCAAGCTTTATAGTAAAACCACCCCTCTCCCGCAATAAAGATGTTCGTTTTTCAAATGTAACCTGTTCTTTTTCTAACGTTATAACGTCAAACCAGTAAAGGTGACATGGGACGGAAATCGAAACAACATTGCCTTGCCAATGTTACCCAATTTTGACAGCAAACAAAACGAATGAATCTTGATTTTCGTCAGAGAAGAGTAATTCAATCTGTTCTTAGCCAGTTGTTGTTACGCTATAATCTAGACTCTTCGCAAGATCAATTAGTAGTGGGATAATAAAACAGTTCCTGGGCTAAACAATCCCAACCTGAGGCAATATGAAGTACCCCAGTTAGCTGTGGGATAATCGTGCTTCACATGTTACCTTGGTTGCTGTGTCCCAAACGTTATCTGGGTGGGCATTCATTCCATTTTATTGTGTTTCTATGCATTTGTAACATATAATGATGTTGCTTTGTCGCACATATTGTCTGCATACTTGAAACTGCAAACCGGTCTTCATTTTACTCAGAGTTGCCACAATTTCGCGTTTTTTCCTGTTTCCCCGCTTTTTAGATCAAATTTCTCGTTTTCACTCATCATTTTTCAATATCTACCATGTAAAATAACCCAAAAATGCTAACTTATAGAGCTCGCTAGCCGTCTGTTACAATTTTTTACTTGAAATTATGCCAAACTTTATAATCAAGTTTTAGTCCTCTATAAAATGATTTTGCATAGAGGTCCGTTTTGATTACTCATTTGTAGAAACACGGACAAAAAAATTTTTGTACAGAGTTCAATGATAAATTTTCCGTTGTTGTCCGTTCTTAACGATTTCGCGTTTTCTCCCGTCTTCCCCGTTTGCGGCCACCCTGTACTAGACTTTAAAAAACAAAAATCAATGCACTATATAGCTGTATTTTTTGTTATAACGATTTTTGTACATCTCAAAATACGTAGGCGTACAGAAAAATTAACCTGAGGAAGTCAAAATCTAAATTTTCTTGGGAGCTCAAAAATCGTGGTGAGCTCCCTTCTCCGTGGATAAGCCAGATAAAATTGGATCCGTGGTATAGATCACCCGCAATTGGCCACACATCAATATTTATTATACTGAACATTTTTCTGGGCCCCCGAAATTGTGGCCAGTTTGAAGTGCCCAATGGTAAAAACCGGGTGTCCCCTCCGGATCGAGCCCCCTGGCAAAATTTTTCTCTTTTCACTAATGAAATACCCCCCAAATGACATAAAATTTGATCACAATTTTTACTAAAGTTCCGTCTTAAAGCCAAAAAATTTCATAAATTTTGTCAAAATTTGTTTCAAAATCGCTTGTTAATCAAAAGCGTGTTAGCAGTGTTTCTGACACAATTTTTAACCATTTTTCGTGGTAAAATGGTCGAAGGCAAGATTGGGAGCCCCCTGGCAAAATTTTTCTCTTTTCACTAATGAAATACCCCCCCCCCCCCAAATGACATAAAATTTGATCACAATTTTTACTAAAGTTCCGTCTTAAAGCCAAAAAATTTCATAAATTTTGTCAAAATTTGTTTCAAAATCGCTTTTTAATCAAAAGCGTGTTAGCAGTGTTTCTGACACAATTTTTAACCATTTTTCGTGGTAAAATGGTCGAAGGCAAGATTGGGTGCACCCGGTTCCGAATAGCAGACTCCCCGTTCGTGACCACTGAAAAATTTTTCAGCGAATGGATAGCCTAGTTTATTACAAACTTATACAGTTGCTGTACGTACCAAATGACATAAAATTTGATCAAAATTTTTACTAAAGTTCCGTATTAAAGCCAAAAATTTCATAAATTTTGTCAAAATTTGTTTCAAAATCGCTTTTGCATCAAAAGCGTGTTAGCAGTGTTTCTGACACAATTTTTAACCATTTTTTGTGGTAAAATGGTCGAAGGCAAGATTGGGTGCACCCGGTTCGGAACAGCAGACTCCCCGTTCGTGACCACTGAAAAAATTTTCAGTGAATGGATAGCCTAGTTTATTACAAACTTATACAGTTGCTGTACGTACTTGTTTCGTTGTAACTTCACTTAGGTCTAGCGTGTGCATTATATCAGTTAAATTGCGCCGTATCGTGAGCATCTGTTCACATTCCTGATGCATTTCGATGTTGTCGGCTTTAACTTCAGCTTCATCGCAATGCGTATAGTGCCTGAAATATAACACAGTACTGTTCGCCAAGAAGAAGTGCTGTTCGTAATGTTCGTTAACTTGACGAATCTTTAAAAATTTGATTTTATGCGAGCACTATTCGAAATTTTTTGCGTGTATTTTTAAAATTTATTCGAAAGCTATCGACGTTTGTTCAAAACTAAAACTAATACAATTATTCGATACTGGTTCGTTCGAAACATGTAGATCAATATTGCCGTTGGAATACCCTACCAAGAGCGATGATGGTAGACTCTGACTAACAGTGTGACACTATTCAGCTTTCCTTGCTAACGCCTGCAGTACGACGCGATCATTTCAGTTTTACCCATCCTCCAGATTTATTTGGTGTGTTATATATACCTCACTTGGTTGGTCATAAACATCCAACTTACCCCACTTGATGAATCCTAAACATGACTACCCCGCCAATGTCCTTAAACCACTAAATCTGCACCCCACCCATGTTCCTGGGCCAGAAAATTATACCATGTTCTTGGACCATCTGATCCAAAAATCAAATTTATAGCCCACCTATGTTTGTGGACATCAAATTCAGAAAATCAGAATCCTGGCTAACACATAATAAATCTAATATAATTATTATTGTACTAAACTAACACGTCACAAGTCTTCGAAATGCCGTATCGCCAATAGCGACTACACGACTGACTGACTGCATACCTGTCTGAAGAACGTGGCGCCTATAACCAGCTACAAAACAAAATCTTGACCACATGATTTAGTTTTATCATGAAACCCTAAACAAAAAACTGTAACAATTTGGTTTTTAGGTTTTGCATAATTTTCATATTCAATATGACAATTATAAATTTGGTAACAATTTGGTGTCCAAATTTAAATCATGAAAGCCAAAAGAACATGCGCATCATTAAGTTCAGAATAGCTAGGTCCGATCACGTATACGGATTTTCCTCAATCTGTATATTCTTAACTTTGTTTGTTGGTCACAGCTGGATTCATTGCTTATTGCTTTGATTATGTTCTTCAACCCTTATGGATATACTCTAACACTTCGAAACAAAAACATTGAATCCTTTGATACATCATATCAAACATCACAAAATACGCGACCGAATAAATACTACACTTACCATTCATTGACATATTTCTCGGGACATTCATTGAGATGCTTTTGGAACGACGATGTCCATGTATGAGTAAGCCCGTCAGGATAATACGGCGTTGGTTTGTTAGCTGCATAGTTTTGTTCACGAAGAAGTGCTTGGAAGAGCGACCTAAAGAACCATAAATACACCATAGTAATTCATGCCAAACACATATAGGCGGGGTTGGTTAATAATGTTAAAAAAGCTTCCATTATGTTACGGTTTATACCTGCATTATTTTCAGCCTGCGCTATTCTTACAGCTAATTTAGAACATGTACTACAAACAGTGCTACATTCAAAATGCTATTACATGGCTGTAAATAAAAATAGATATATACCCTAAAAAGGTCACAACAAGGTCATCATCGCAAGACAAACCCATTTTCATTCACTAAAACTTCAGAATAGTAACATTCCCGACAAACAGGTTTTCACAGCTATTAACAAGCAATTTTCCACAAAGCAACAATGCAGTAGTAACAATACAGGGCAGCACGAATTTCATCTACACCATGTGTGCATAAAAACTGAAACGTCAGTAGATTCAGCATTTGTGAGAGTGGGAACGAAGCGGCGGCACCCACCCATCCTATCGAACCGGGATGAGCCCAATAGTGGGGAGGCGCACGAAAAGGGGGCTGCCCCCAGTTCAACCGGTTCAATTTCGCCGTAATTTTATCAAAAAAAATTTGTGAGAGGGACAATGAAGGGGAGCACGAACCTGCGGATTCCTGACCGCGATCACGGTCTGGTTGACTATTGGGCACTAGGAAGAAGTAAATACGATATAAATAACACTTCCTGCCAGAATATTGCTACTTGCTCCATATTCGCTCACTCAAAAGGCGACCGTCAATTCTAAAGCGTAAATGTGACCGTGACCAATTCTGTAGTCAATTCTTAGCACTACACGACGTGATCAGCGCTATATCAGCGCAATCAGCGCTAATCAGCGCAATATACTACGCATGTAACATTGCAATGGCAAAATCAAGGAACAATATAACAATTTATGTATGAAAAACGCTATTTTAAACAATGGCGAATTGATTTACGGACAGAAATAAACGCGAATTTTTCATGAATCGTTCGCAAAGATTCAACAGCAGCTCTTGAATTGCTGGTCGAGAATTTCGCGCGAACAATTTGTTTTATTTATATGTCCGCAACTGTATTCTACAATATTTTTTCGGTTAAACAAAATAATAAAACTTAATTTTAATCTAAATTCTAACAAAAATTACACGATTAACGTTTCTATTATAATAAAAATAAATCAGTCTCCCTAATTTAAAATAATTATTATTAATGCTATTACTCTACTTACCACATCACCTGAATTGATTTCGGGCGAAATACGTGATATGAATCGTTTGACGATACCGATATTGCACCATCACCGTGTAGTGCGATATGGGTTGTCGAATAGATTTCAAGCACAAGGCCGAGAAACGCCCGATTTTCCTCGTTAAAATCGATTCCTGAAACAATAAAATAGCAACCCATTCAACGACACAACGTCAAACGCCTCGATCGCCTGTTATCAAGGTACATACCATAAAAAATAATATTAATCATAATATTTCGCAATGATCGATGTCAATTATTTCAATATACATGGCTGATCATGCAAGTGTGCAAACCTTACATTGTTTTGAACGGAAAGCGTCGCTGTTTCGAACGCCTTCTAGAGATATAAATTGCCACCAGCCGGTAGCCCGGTGCAGCCTGCCCGTCGCCGAACTCTAAAAGGCCAAGCCGAAAAATTTAGACCCATTCTCAACCATAGTGTATACAAGGACGACGCGGCCCGACACTTTCCGGATCTTTGAAAACGCCGATTGACCAACAAGCCAATTCTTACTTCACGTACGTCGCAAGATTAAGACAGTTCGACTTGATCTGAGTGTATTTTTCTTTTATAAATAAAGTTTACATTAATAATACTAGTAACTCTATCGAAATTGCAGAGCGTAGTGAAGCAAAGGCACGCCTACTTCTTTTCGTGCACAGCTAACCAGCTCTAGATAGCATACTTCGATATGCTATTTGTGATGGTGTCACACTCCCATATCCACTGAACCATAGTCGTAGAACAAAACTAACACCAGCAATGAGTTTGCCATGCCCTAAAACCCCCAGGTGCAAGCTATCAACCTTCCAGGACGTAGAACAAATTTTGGATCGAGGAACAACGAGGGTGCCACACCTCAAACCCCATTACTCCAGCACCGGAGCCTTAATAGTAAATGAAACAAGAGGCATCGGCATTTGTCATTTTACTATGAAATAAAACCAACCAGAGAAAAAATCGAGATATGATAAAAATAATCTTTCTTCCGTGAAGGGTACTAAAATGGGATCAAAACCCTCATTTTGACCTTTGACCCCGGAACCAGACATCAAATTACAAACGCTCGGGGATGTACACGGTAAATCGACTATGCCGGTTTAAATGAGCACAAGATCATGAAAATAGGTGAAGTCGTTCCCGAGTTATGGCCGATCACATACACAGACGGAAGTCCAAAGATTTCACGCCTACAACACACAATCTTCGCTACGTTACACTACGCTCTGACAATACAAGAATTCTACAGCTTTCCATGTTTTCTCTGTCAAAATAACGTTTTGCCCAATTTCGAGACAACCAAATTACCTTGTTACAAACATAATTTTACCTCAATTCAATATTTATTAGTCATAAATGTACGTAGTATGTGTTATTTCAGAGTTATTTTGCGAAGCTCCTCTTTTGACTGTAGTTCATGCTGTCGTACGCCATTGCGTTAATACGTTTATGACACTAGCAAACGTTTCCGGTAAACTGGCTGATGATTCAATGAGGACAATTGTGCCCCATTACTCTTATCACCGGCGGCGAAGGCACTCAACTTCTACATTTTAACAACATTCAATTTTCCCTCTCGATAAGTTCAAATACTCCTGGTTTCCCCTACTGCTACATTAACCCATTTTCCCCGCTCCTGCAATTATATACCGTACCATCCATAAGCATATGGCATTCCATTATACAATTTAGTAGGAACATACATACATTTTAATATATAAAAATAATACTAGACTCAACAAACATTGTAACTACTAAAATTCCCCGGCGTTAGCCTTTTACAAATACATATCAGAGGAGCTTCTACGTATTTTGCTTTCCAATGCTTGGATTGAACAAGCTTATTCTAGTATATGTGACCCATATTTCAATACACGTCACCATGCAAACACATACACGTATAATATATACATATATACCGCGACACAGCGACGTGGTCAGTATTTTCCAGTAGCGAAGCTGGGATATGGGTGATAGATAATTCGTGACTAAAGTAGTGTGTGAAGAAAATACCTGATTGCTGAAGAACCGAAATTTTTCACATTATATGTCAAATTCAGAAATTTTTCCTCCATAAAAAAATGTCTGATGGGAGTGTGCATTCCACACCTCCGTGGCTACGTTTATGCCCTTTAGTGCATCTATAAAATAAATCCAGGACGCCCTCAAATGGTGTCCATCCAGTCCACTAACAGTAGTTCGCCAACTGCCATGAGATCGACTCTTGGCTATTTATTTGAATACCACTGGAGACATGTGCAGCAAAACCAGAATCTCGCCAGTGAGCGTTAGACGGAATGGACATGGTTTCATTTATACATTGTGATTTGGTGTAATCACATGTAACAGGTTTTGTGTTTAGCGTGTATATCACCCTAAATACTCAAGAACTCCTGAGCCTTATAATGCTAGCAGGGAGTAAGCGGAATTCCGGTTCCGGCGAAAACCGTGTTCCGGCCGCGGTTCCGGCAAAGGGCAAAAATCATACCGGAACCGGAATTCCAGTATAAAAATTTTGTTTGAAATTTTTGCATTTTTGCTTCATCTGTGGTCCAAACATATGTATATATAATATATAATATTCAAATACAACCGAACAAATAAAAGATTAAAACAGCAATTTGCGTGTGAAACGTAAGTAGGGCACATAATTTCAGTAAGAATTTTTATCTTAACCTCCAGGTGCTTGTTAACAAAACAAAAGCCAGGTCGATGCTTTTAGCAGCTATTTTACAAATTCTGAAGTCTACGGGGTATGTTTCAATTAAACGGTCCAACTCGTTAAGACAGTATGGATTACGTAGAAGTACTTAGCTTAAGCTTGGTTACATAAATTGCTTCAAGAACCTGCCAGTGCGCTTCTAAACTTTGTAAATCAGTCTACATTGAAGTAACGTAACGTTATCTGCAACGCAACCAGACACTGCGTTCTTGGCAATGAATTGTATTTGTTGAAACTGTGCTAGCAGTATCACAGTTTGTATCATTTATAATCCATCCATCCATCCATATGCTGTTCACCCCTGTACGAGGAACGCGACGTCTTTAAGTTTAGGCTTCGTTGGGTGCGTTTACTGCCGCACTGCGGCACATGACCGACTTTTGGTGTCGGCTGAGGTTCGGCTTTGATACATCTTTTGCGCATATCGGGCAGGTTATTCTTTCGGTGTTGCATCGATGTCTCGGTCGGTCCGGTTCTTGTGGTATTCGGTCCGCCATCGTCACTTGGACTGCTTGGATCGCTTCCGCTGTCCAGCCACGCTTCTTAGCACACACTCGTTGGTGTCTCGCTATGCTGGAGAACGATCGTGGCTCCCCGCAGACATAACACCTTCCTTTTTCCGTTCCCCTGCAGGCTTTTTCATGGTTTCGGCGGGTCGCTTCACAGTCGAGAATCGTAGTACGGCAGATGCGACATTCAAAGCATTTGTTGGAGTCCTTTCTGTGGATGCGACGCTGGTGTTGCTTTAGGCCCGAGACCGTTTTGAATGCTTTCCCGCAGCCGTCCCACTCGCAGGTTGTGCTGTTGTGGTCGTTCCTGTTGTATTGACTTCTTGTCGGTCTTGTTGCGCCGTCGCTGCTGGACCACGTCACCATTGCTTTTTCCCAGCGGCTTATTGCTTTTATTCTGTCGTCTACCGTTTTCTTCCACGCTTTTCGGTTCTCCGTTAGTTGTTCGATTTTGTCGGCGTCGATGTTGCATTGTTTTAGTAGGTTTCGCCAGTAGTGAATCGTCGTCTGGCTACAATCTTTGCCTCCCGCGCCACACCAGCCCAAAGTTATAGATTTGGTGGTCCTCGATTTTGGCATTCGCATTATGTGGGCCAGTCGTTCCAAACACCTTCGTTCTACCTTTTGTCTGATGCTTGTCACTCCAAGCTGTTCACGGATGCCAAACATGTTGATGGCTTGCTCCTGCATTTGTATCAAAGCAGGTCCCGCCGACTTTTTCATCCAGACGTACCGGTAGCACTTGTCCACCAACTGTTGCATTCTTTTCATCTCTCCCAGTCTCCAAGGTCGCACTGCAGCATCGAATAGCAGACATGATTCTACGCACGCTTGTATCACTTTCGCCTGTGTCTTTTTCGACAGTTTCGACTTCTTCAGTCTTCTTTTTACTGCAAACCATGCTCGACTTGCTCTTGCTATTCTGTTACTGCAGTCTTCCTTCCTTCCTACCCAGCATCCCAGCATTCTGACATCCATGTCTTCTGTCTTCGCAAACACTAGCTTTTCCTCTTTACCATCGTGGCACTTTTCTTCGAAGTTGTACAATGATGACTTTACAACTTCCTTTCCGTTTTCCATCTCGTCTTCCATGCCCAACAGCGTAGTATCGTCAGCAAATAGCGACTCGGTGATTTTAAATTCCGCAGCTACAGAGTTGAAGAAACGAGTGTTGTTCATTTTCGGCGGAAATGAGTTCCCTGGTATCCAAAACCACCCGATGCCCACTTGTTGTCCTCGTTCCGTTGCTGCTGCAGACCGGTCTTCTTTTGCTTGACGCATTGCTTCCGCGTGATAAATGTTGAACAGAATCGGGGATGTCGCACAACCTTCCCTCAGCCCCCGTAGAGGCCGCCATCTGTCTGATGTCCCTTGCTTGCACAGCACCTTGTACACAGTCTCTTCGTGCAGTCCCCGCAGCAACTGCAAGCACTTTTTCGACATTCCAAGTCTTTCCAGCAGAGCCCACAGGATTGGCCGATTGACCCGAGGGTACGCTTTTGTTATGTCGAGAAGCGTAGCTACCGGCTTGTTGTCATCGGGAGGAATTCGAATTTTTGACACTTCTTCGTTGATTCTGATGATGATTTGTGTGGAGTCAGCAGTGGATCTTCCTCTTCGGAATCCGTTTTGATTGTCATCGATCAGTTTCGTCTCTTCGGCCCATTCGCGAATTCTCGACGCCATTACCCTCGCTATTATTCTGCTGCAGAGAGATAGAAGACACACTCCCCGGTATTTTTTTGAGATTCTTCCGATCTCCCTTTTTGAACATTGGAATCACCAAGCCAGACTTGATGCTGTCGTCCCATTCGCTCGGATGTTGCGATAATAGCTCGCAAATGATGTCGTGTACTGTTGATAACAGATCGTCGCCACCGTTCAGCAGGTAGCTTAGCTTCATTGCATCTTCGCCCGCTGCTCCATTTTTCATCAGTTTCAACTCTCGGATAAATTCCTCTCTCCCGATCGGTTCATCAAGCTTCGCGGATGCTTCTCTGTTGTTCGTTGATCTCGGCATACGTTTGATTGTCTGCTGAAGGGATTTTTTGTCTTTCTCGTGACGGTCTGCTGAAACTTTCTCGAAGTGTTCCTTGAACTCGTTTGGGGTGAACGCATCGGATCTTGGCATGCTGTCTTGACCCCTGAGTCCCAGTTTCTTTAGGTTCCGATAGACGGTACCGCTGTCGCCTCTTCTTTCGGCTTCAACCGACTCGTCAATGAGCTTGTCCCACCAATCCGTTTCCAGCCTTTTCATTAGCTGCTTGTGAGCCTTCCTTCTCGCTTTTCGATTGGCCAAAGCCTCTTGTTCCTGCTGCTGCAGTGCTGCCGCCTGCTGCCCCGCGTCTCGCGCGGCTTTAATTGCCATCCCCAATCGCTTCACCTCGGCACACGCTTCGTTAAGCATGCTTCGGCTGTCAGCGATTTCCGTCTCCTTGTCTACTAGCCATGGTGCCAAGCTGTTCTTGTCTGCTGTGCCACAAACTTCCTCTGCTATCTTCGGGATTTCCTCGCACAAACGTTCCCAAGTGGGTTGTGCGTTGTCAGCTAACCATTGGTTGCACTTCTGTCGAAAATCCCGCCTGATCGTGTCGTTGTTGAATTTTTCATCCATGACACGTTTTCTCTTCCTGCTTTCGACATTGGGCGTTTTTGGTGGCTTCTTTGGTTGCAGAACGGCCATTTTTGGACGATGATCCGACAACGCATCTTCTTTGATCGTTGTGATGTTTCGCCACAGTCTCGACCGTTGCTTCTGCGTACCCATAAACCCATCTAACTCGTACCATCTCCGCCACGGACGGCTGTACCATGTCCCCCGTTCCCCAGAATTGAAGAAAGAGTTGCAGTACGCCAAACCGTGTTGGTCACACCAATCTAACAGATCTCGTCCGGCGTCGTTCGTTGTGCCCAAACCATATGGGCCGGCCGAGTTGTGCCCGTGTTGCCTCGTGTTGCTTTTCCCAACAGTGCTGTTGAAATCGCCTCCGATGATTAACCAATCGTTGCTCGCCATAGCTATCTGGTCTTCGAGTTCACTGCGGTACTGACTGAATTCATCTCGTTTCGTTCCCCAAATCGGTTGGTAGCATGCAACGAACCGGTGTCGGAAAACCGTCACCCCCACTACTCGTTCGCCAATCCACCTCTTGCCGCCTTCTGACCGCCACCTGTCCGCCCATGCGCCTTTCAGCAGCACGCCTGTCTTCTTCGAATGGATCAGCGCGAAAATTTCGCTGTCTTGCTCGAGCCATAGGATGCCGTCGTCGATCGCCGTGATGTCGGCCACTAGCGCTACGTCCAAGCCCATCTTCATCATGTGTTTCAGCAGTTGTGACAGTCGGTGTCGATTGCTTTCTCTCAGTGATGCTCCCTGTACGTTCCACGTTACCACCCGTGTTCTTCTTTCCCATTGACTTTTCCACGTTGCTGCCATTTTTTCCGTTTCGTTTCGTGGCGTTTGCGTGATCTTCTGAGTTGCCTCTGTTGCTTATCTTTCCTTTTCCGTTCCGCTTCCCACTTCTTCCTTCCTCGCTTCCGTCTGCTTTGGGAGCCCAGCGCTCTAGGACCCCGGTTCGTTTCGATATCGTGCATCAACCTCTGCCACAAGTAACCTGCATGCGCCCATTTTCGCACCCAACTATTGCCCAAACCCGAAGGCTTGGGATCGCCTGACATTCGTTTCGAGAGAAAGACCGGTCGGCTAGTTCCGGATCTCGCTCCGTTCCCTGTCGTTCGGGTATCCACCTGTCCCCGTGAGGAACCCAATGGCACCCTTGCGACGGGCGTTGCAGTACTCTTTGTTTCCGATGTCGAAGACATCGGTCTTCGCTTGCCACCTGAGATTAGCTTCCTCGGAGTGTCGCTTTTCCGCGAAGGTGAACCGCTCGGCAAGCGTATCATTTATAACATTCTGATCAGAAAATCATCATCGCCTAGCTGAGGGGCACTGGTTAACCAACGCTAACTTAAACATTGCCCAGAAAATTATTGTATATGTTCTTTTATTTTCTTTTAGAACCATATAAACCAATATATTTCAAGTTTGCTACAGAACAAAATGTAACAAACGTATTTGTAGTAAAGGGAGGCGACTGGAGAAATGTCGAAAGTGTTTATTCTACGCTCTATGCGTTGTAAGCACATTCGTTTCGACGCAACAAGCACAAAGGTGTTTAGTGCAAGGTATTTTTGCTCTGGGTGTCCAAAAATCCACATATTTGGTCTCAATCCACAAAACATTATTAGCTTCCTCAGTCTCTTTAAAGTTTCAGAAAGGCAATAATACCATCGCAAAACATTAAGTTTAATGTAAAAGTTATTTTTAGTGCATTTTAAATCCACTATACCTTCATTTTCTTCCTTCATCTGTTTACTATATATAAGTGTCGAAGACCCGGTTCCGGTTTAAATGTACGGTTCCGGTTATTCCCAGAATGCTAGTCTGATGAGTTAAGACGCCATTATTCATGTCGCAAAATCTATAATAGCTTATCTGAAGGCAGAAAACAACGCATAACCAAACAAATAACGTACAACATCATAACTGTTTCATTACCGTACAGCAGGTCATTGTAAGGCAAAAACACGCACTAACCGTGCTGAAATTTGCAGCATATATTTCTGGCAAAGAGTCGACGAATTATATTTGGGAATGGTGCCACAAAAAAGTGCTGTTTTGCATTCTTGTTGACCTCGGTAAGTTAGTTCTGTGGTGCCCGTTTTTTGAAGCCAAGTCTGTGTCGCGAACTACGAGCTGCAAAATGATGTTATCGGCAAGGCCAGATGTGACAAAAGACCTTCAAAACCAGTTTTTTGTAATTTTCTCAGGGACTCGGGTCGGAGCTGTTAGCGCCAATTACTGGCACATCTTCATCACTTTTGCAATCAAACAAAAATTATACTAAAATCCATCCAACCAAAGATAAGTTATGAGCGACACCGATAGGCAAAAAAAAAATAATTTTCAGGGTTTGCCTCTCTAACAGCCTCAATGGTAATTCTGCTGACTTCCCTCGCTACGTTTCAATTATAATGCGCATATATATGTACATATATACATTTATTTATACATATAAATAAATATATAGCGGTCTCGTGGCGTAGCGGACATCGGTGCGAGTCTCAGAAGCACGGGGAAGCGTTTTCGATCCACCAATACGGCATAATCTTTTTTGGTAAACCACAAACATCACTCCTCGGATTGTGCTTATGCTACGACACCGTAGATAAGCACCCGCACATTAATTATATTAATGAAAACTTTTGATTTGGTTTTTACATTTGTTTGAAACCTTTTCCTTAATAGATAATTTTTTTCGATCCTTGTTCGTTCGAAACTTAGCAGCCATTTCTGTCGAGTACTTTATATGCTAGTAAGGAAGAATCCACTTTAAGACATCGAAACCGCTCAAGATCTCCGTGAACCGGTCCGTACCGACTTCAACAATCGGGAATCGGGCTAGTATTATCATAATATAAATGATCATCAAATAACAAATGTAATATCATTCCACTGTATAATGTACATAGCATACTGCAACTGATAGTGTAACAGAGGTAGAGCGTTTGATATTTTCACTTTCTTTAAACTGATATAATGTGCAACGTAAGTACATGCAACCAACAAACTTAGGTGTAAGGTTATTAGTCCATAGATCAATAATAGTCAGTCACAATAATATTAAAAGGATGGAAAGATTATGGATTCTAGGAGTCTGTAACTACCAATCTGTCCGACCGACATTAATGCTAAGCCTCAAAATCGAGCCTATGTAACTGCTTTATTAATAATTTTACGGCTACATCCTAAGATTCTATATCTCCAAGGAAAAACAAATTACTAAAACTAAATTATCAACAATAAATTAAGCACTACGTAATGAAACTTTAGTAATCACCTGAATTTAAAAAAATTTTCTTGAAATAAAATATATATAAAACACTCAGATGCCTAAAAATGGCGTGCCAAATATAATTAAACAAAATTTTTGTAATCAATAAATTTCATACATCTATCCGAGAAAACTATCAAGTACTTGTCATGCACAATATCTGCAATATAATTAATGCAACTGTAATTAAACGGGCATGAGCGAATTCATTATAGAACCACATGTTATAACACAGTTTGTTCCTTCCAGTGGCTATACACTGTGTAGCTGTAAATTCACATAACGCCTAGTATAAAACTTTGAATTTCCATGAAAACATCAGTCGTGACAAATTTTAATAATTACTACGTATGTATACATGTGATGGGGGGTTATTAAACATGTAACACATGTTGGTTTCAGCGTTTTAAAACTCATATTTGTCGCAGGACGGTTCGGGGCTAAATTTGCTAAATTTTGTCCCAAATCTGGAATTTTTTCAGCTGCCTACAACGGTACTCTGGGATTTCGGTTTTGCTGAATAATAATGCAATTGCATTACTGTGGTTGTGAATCAGTTAGTGCAAGCGTTAGGTACCAATGTACAATGTAAAAATGACTCTTCATATTATAATTTTTTTTAATTGTAATTTATTAATGTCAAATATTTTTTCCTCATTGAAGAAATAACGGGTGCCAAGACTTTACTATATAATAGTCGTAGCGTTCTCCCTAACTCACTGCCGGTATATCATTCTTATTGTGGGACTTTAGTGTAGATCCAGGAAGCCGACAGATCAGCCGAAGCCCGCTGTGATTTCCCTCGCTATACGGAGTATGTAACTAGTCTAATCGTTGTCTACATTACACATTTCATATATATAACCAACCATTGCATAATATTATGCCTTGCTCGACATATTTCTGATATATTCACAATCGACCGTTACCATAAATTATTACATTTAGCTGGAGCTCCACTCGCAAAAACCGATTATGCATCAATCACAAGGACAAAATTTCAAAAAAGTTTTTATCAAAGCATTATTTTTTAAAAATTTGAGAAATTCTTGTTCTGTCCGGACTATACAACGCCTTCAATCATCGATAAATCATTATTATTATTATTATTATATGTGCATACAACGAATTTAATAATTCTTATGATTGACAATAATATTATTGTAGCATAAATTTCTGGCAGACGTTTTTTCACAAAGACGACTCGTGAAGATTATTTATAATCATTAAAATTTCATCAATAATTGAAAAACTAATACATTTCACACAATGAAAAAATTTGTATTATACAGTGAAATAAAATTATATAACAGAACTCGAAAAAACACTATAAACCGCAAACATAAAATATTAAAGACTCCAACAGCATAAGTTTGCGAAAACCTGTTTATTATTATGCAAGTTATATAGTTTATCTACAAAATATAATTTACAAAATGTAGCACAGTTCCTGAGTAATATTTTTATGCATACTTAACCTTCTTCAAAATTGCCAAGAAAAAAAACTTTTCTTGACCGTATCCATGACCGCAAAGACGCAATGCAAAAAAACCTATTACTACATTTTTTAAACGTTTAAACTTAGAGTTACGGTCAAAAATTAAAGCAATTATTTTTGGAAATCGATCCTGAACACTACGCGACTCATTCGCGAATAGTAATAGAGGAGCTGTTTATTTTCGCGAACAATTTTCTTTGTGTCCGTAACTTTATTTAGTATCAAAACATTGCGCATGCAAAAGATAAAATGCTCAAGCACAATTCCTGAGTAATATTTTTATGCAAACTTAACCTTCCCCAAAATGACCAGGAAAAATAACTTTCCTTGAACGCATCCATGTTCGCAAAGGCACAATGTAAAAAAACTATTACTACATTTTTTCGACGTTTAGACTTAGAGTTACGGACAAAAATTAAAGCAATTATTTTTGGAAATCGATCCCGAACACTACGCGACTCATTCACGAACAGTAACATGGGAGCTGTTTATTTTCGTGAACGATTTCCTTTGTGTACGGAACTTTATTTAGTATCACTACAGTGCGCATGCAAAAGATAAACTGCCCAAACAAAACTTTAACTTAAGGCTTGAATTGTACCGCCCCCCCCCCGAACCGCTGTAGTCGCAGTATTTTGCCATTACATAGTACATATTCAGACAAAAAATTCGACTGAAACCGTTTTGTGACTTCATTCAAAACGGCACAATACGTCGAAAAAATGTAGTAATAGTTTTTTTACATTGTGCTTTTGCGAACATGGATGCGTTCAAGGAAGTTATTTTTCCTGGTCATTTCGGAAGGTTAAGTTTGCATAAAAATATTACTCAGGAATTGTGCTTGAGCATTTATTTTTTGCATGCGCAATGTTTTGATACTAAATAAAGTTACGGACACAAAGAAAATTGTTCGCGAAAATAAACAGCTCCTCTATTACTATTCGCGAATGAGTCGCGTAGTGTTCAGGATCGATTTCCAAAAATAATTGCTTTAATTCTTTGACCGTAACTCTAAGTTTAAACGTTTAAAAATGTTAGTAATAGGTTTTTTTGCATTGCGTCTTTGCGGTCATGGTATATGGTCAAGAAAAGTTTTTTTCTTGGCAATTTTGAAGAAGGTTAAGTATGCATAAAAATATTACTCAGGAACTGTGCTACATTTTGTAAATTATATTTTGTAGATAAACTATATAACTTGCATAATAATAAACAGGTTTTCGTCAAACTTATGCTGTTGGAGTCTTTAATATTTTATGTTTGCGGTTTATAGTGTTTTTTCGAGTTCTGTTATATAATTTTATTTTACGGGATAATACAAATTTTTTCATTGTGCTAAATGTATTAGTTTTTCAATTATTCATGAATTTTTAATGATTATAAATAATCTTCACGAGTCGTCTTTGTGAAAAAACGTCTGCCAGAAATTTATGCTACAATAATATTATTGTCAATCATAATAATTATTAAATTCGTTGTATGCACATATAATAATAATAATAATAATGATTTATCGATGATTGAAGGCGTTGTATAGTTCGGGATAACAAGAATTTCTCAAATTTTTAAAAATAATGCTTTGATAAAAACTTTTTTTGAAATTTTGTCCTTGTGATTGATGCATAATCGGTTTTTGCGAGTGGAGCTCCAGCTAAATGTAATAATTTATGGTAACGGTCCTCATTGTGAATATATTAGTAAAATATGTCGAAGCAAGGCATAATATTATGCAATGGTTGGTTATATATATGAAATGTGTAATGTAGACAACGATTAGACTAGTTACATACTCCGTATAGCGAGGGAAATCACAGCGGGCTTCGGCTGATCTGTCGGCTTCTGCACTTACACCCGCCGTAGGAGTGTAGAGGGTTCCGCGCTAGGGGGTGCGCGTTACAAGCTGAGTTATATCACCTAGTATATATCATAGGTGTCCAAGAAGGTACATCACCGTAGGAGTGTAGATGGTTTCGGGCTAGGGGGTGCGCGTTACAAGCTGAGTTATATCACCTAGTATATATCATAAGTGTCCAAGAAGGTCCATCGCCGTAGGAGTGTAGAGGGTTCCGCGCTAGGGGATGCGCGTTACAAGCTGAGTTATATCATCTAGTATATATCATAGGTGTCCAAGAAGGTCCATCGCCGTAGGAGTGTAGAGGGTTCCGCGCTAGGGGGTGCGCGTTACAAGCTGAGTTATATCACCTAGTATATATCATAGGTGTCCAAGAAGGTCCATCGCCGTAGGAGTGTAGAGGGTTCCGCGCTAGGGGGTGCGCGTTACAAGCTGAGTTATATCACCTAGTATATATCATAGGTGTCCAAGAAAGTCCGTCGCCGAAAGACTGTAGAGGGTTCCGTACTAGGGGGTACCCGTTACAAGCCGAGTTATATCACCTACTATATATCATAGGTGTCCAAGAAGGTACATCACCGTAGGAGTGTAGAGGGTTCCGGGCTAGGTTGGCGCGCGTTACAGGCTGAGTTATATCACCTAGTATATATCATAAGTGTCCACGAAAGTCCGTTGCCGTTGGAGTGTAGATCGTTCCGGGCTAGGGGGTGCGCGTTTATAGGTCGGTGAAGTGCATTGGCCCAATGTCATTGGCTGTAGTTTAAAAGGCGAATTTATAACCGTTGTAGTGTAATTGTTGTTATATTCCAGACGCTAAAAGTGGACGCATTTTACAAGACTATCGTCGAACTCTTAAAATAATTAACCATAAACTATAGCCTTTGGCATTTGAGGAGGGGTGGATGGTTCTGGCGTGGGATCCTGGAGGATGGGGCAAGCTCGGTGCGCATAGTCAAAATGTTTAGACGTTCGTAATTCTCCCTGATAAAATGAATGTCAACCTGCTAGGTTTAACTGCGTTTGCTAAAATTGCTACAATTAAACTAAAATTTAATAAAATTATACTAATATTGTGAAATTTTCTGCGTTCCTTTGGGGCCTCAGGGAATGGCCGGGGGAGGGGAAAGGAGAAATATGTATGACTGTGGAGGTGTCCGATTCTAATGGTGGGAGAACCACCCTCCTTTCCTATCAATACTTATGCTCTGAACTATGTTAGCATTGGCTTAACATGCATTACACTATATAAATTTGGAAAAAAATTCAAACAAATTTCATAACTCAGAGGTGGATGTGTTATAAATCAACAATGTAGAAGATGGAGTCGTAGCTAGTCTGTGAACACCATCAGGTTAGCAAATTATAACACGTTCGATATTGTTTAAACGCATTTGATCCACATCATATATATAGTTGTCCAACTCATAAGCGGCATAATGCCATGCAAATCCGTAGACTAAAGCTGCAAAGCGAGACGAAACGATTAAGCAAGAAGCCGATGGCTTTTACCGTAGGAATTAAACAAACGACTGCTGATGCTTTTGTCAATAATACAACCCATTTGATGATTAGAGAGTTCCAAGTAAAATATGACAGTCTTCTACTAATCGTAATTGCTTTTTCGCCACGTATATATAAAGATCTTATGTCACACCGGTCAGGTAATGAAAGTGTTTTTATTTGTTGTCAGAGTGCGTCTAATAAGTTGTAAACCGACTTTTCAATCAACCGCTGCGAGTAACACAGACACAGTGGAATGCATGACACAAGCGACAATCAATCATAGATAGATCGCATTTTAGAACGAAACAGAAACTTATCACCAGGATAGATTAGAAGATTGACGCTATTTAATAGAATCGTGAATTTTTTATCATTCGGTAAAGTTTGGTTGACAAAATGGCAAACCTGTTTTTGTTGTACTCTGCCGTAATCCTGGGATATAGAGGAATGTTTTGAGCCGTAACGAAAACTCGCCATATAACTAATAGATGCCTGCAAGGGACTGGGGCCACACCTTAATGGTCGGATCCTCATGCCATATTCACGACATAAGACATCGTACCCGTAGGGCATTTAGTTACATCATTCCTTTCACGCCCTACCAAGCGTAATATTGTCTGAATTTATCTTGACGCGTATAAGTTGCACGTTAGCCCTTTTGAGTTCCCGAGCAACAGCTTCAGCTAGCTTATTCCTGCTGGCCCAGTGGTTAAGGTACACCGTTTGCAATAATACAATCCAGGTACGATTCCGGGCGCCGGATTGAATTTGTCAAATATTCCGCAATAGACAAAAAATGAATTCGGATACTAATGTGCTAAGCTATACGTTTTCAAATCGTCATCCATTAAAACGATAATATGAAAGTTAAGCATATAAATTGCTGTTTGTTTCTTGTCATAGTATACTTAATGATTAGTTTGTCGATTCTCCTAATTGAAAACGCCTACGTTCGCGGCTAAAAATTCTTTAATAAGTTCACTTTAAGTTTTAATTAACCGGCTTAAAGAAGAAAATTACATATTGTCATTAACGTCATTATATTTAACACACTTGTTCATTGCAGCTATTCCCATCACAGCTGATAATAGTTATATAAAATATTACAACGATTACCGGATGCCCCCAAGGGATTGCACTTATAACACATGTTGTTTCACCGCGAAAATAGTAAGTAAATACCACACATTTGAGTATATATGCCGATATCCGATACCCGATGTACGGCCCAGTGGTTCAGTTATGAGAGCGTCGGACTGTAGGCAATATGGTCAGGTGTACCAGTATGGGCTGTAAAATGACTTCTCTTTCTATCGCCAGGGTCTGTAAATGGAGCAGTTTCCGTGCGAAACCAACCAATTGCAGAGATATCGCTTCCACCCTTGACATTTATGCGTTCCTAAAACATGAGAAAACAACACCAGCCCGCTGTATGCCGCTGGCATTTTTATTTTCAAGTACACAATGTGGGTTGTTTGGGCAAAAATAAATACCCAAATTACAAACTAAGCTTGCTTTTGCTAGCAAACATGAAGAAAAAAGTTACTTTTAGTAAATGGTTTGTTAATCTTTTTATGTTTCCAAGGAAAACTGAATCGTATTCTATTTAACCCTTTAATGCCCATTGTCAACAAATGTGGACAGCTCATATTGTGAACTGTTCTGTTAACTGAGTTTGTCGAATAATATTTATTTGCACACGCACTGTTATTCGTTTACCTTGCCACGTCGCTCATAGTCAGCTCAGTGGTTTGCCTTGCCCTATCATCCGATCAACCCGGGTTCTATCCCTGGTGCCGGCCTGAGTTCGTTAAACATTGCATGATACCCAAATAAATTCAGGCGTTCATTTCTTAGCTAACCATTTGTGTTACCATTTGTGTCAAGCAATTGGCTAAATTTTGGTTAATCCTTTATAGCCCGAATTAATTTGAGCACTGTGCAATCTTTGACAAACTCAAGCCTGCGGAATTTGAATTGAACGGGTGAAAATGGAGTATGCTAACCATTGATCTGTCTAGGAGCTGTCGCTCGGTTTCTTAAGGAACCTCGCTTAGCAAACGAATAACAACGCACTTGCAAACAGACATTCGACAAATATAGTCAACACAACAATTCACAATCTGAGCTATAAATATTTGTGCACAGCGGGCGTTGAAGGATTAACGTGCAACTGACTTGGGCATATCTGTGTATATGTCGTTAATGTGCGCCTGTAGACCTTAGGTATCCATAGAAGCGTAGGGGTTACCATATCCTTAGTGTCAGACCATCCTAGGCCATGTTAACCGCCCTCTCTCTCTCTGAACCTACTCACTCCACTGTTGGGTCACTGAAAAAACTACTTTACATTTAGCAAGAGTTTGTTATTCAAATTTGTTAGAAGTTTATAAAACTCGGGCATACTCAGTGCTTTACCGTATTCAACGACGTCTTTTGGTTTACCTCAATCCTAATGATATCAGGGTGGTACCCGTAAGTTTTCGTTCAGTTTAGACTGCGTAGCTTGGTTTTTGGATTTAGCTAACTACAAGGATTGCGAGTGCGGCCAACCCTGTTACCTAGCAAAGCGTGGAGATTTCGGTAGGTATGACGACTGGGAATGGCGATGTTCAAATCACCCCACTTGTCGAAAAAAATATTCGATCCGGCAAGGATCTTTTTTCGCTAGTCATCACATTTCTCTTGGAAATGCAATTTTATTAATTCAAGCCTACATCGACAAACAGACTACAACATGGATTCAAAAGCAATTACATGTTAGTAAAAATACCGTCACCGATTGGTATAACTATTGCCGAGACATTGCGGTTGCATTCGACAGGGACTACTGGAAGTATCTGCGATTGGGAGGCCCTGGTGTTGACGTTGAGATTGACGAATCTATTTTTTTTCGGCAAAAATATCATCGTGGTTTACGTCGACGAAAACATGGCTGGGTTCTTGGTATGATCGAGCGACATTCTCAAAGGTGTCTTCTCTTCCCAGTCAACAACCGACAAATTCCAACAGTAATCCCATTAATTATTCAACATGTTTTACCTGGAACCCGAATCCTAACCGACAGCTTTCGTACCTACATTGACGGTTTACGTGCATGTAGAGCAATACGTTATATGTTTAAGTTATTACTTCGTTCAGTTACGTATTGCTGGTGGTGTTGGTGCGCTGTTACTACTTGCAGAAACCGCTTCCCTAGCAGCAACCGAGAAAAAGAGTAGCAAGAACACATTTAAATTATTATTAATTTGTGAAACACAACTCAAGTTATGTTCAGAAACTATGTGTTGTGATCTCAATTGCTTTTGTAGGTTACTTAATTATACTTCGGCTAATACTATTTTTTCATCTGTCATTAATATTAACGTACATTCTGAGATGCAGCCAAAAAGTTAAAATTTTGCTCCTAACCAAACTGTATGCTACTCCAATTAAATTTGACAATGCTTCAGAACCTTGCCAGTGAGCAGGATTATGTAAGAATGACAGGGAGTTTAATTATTATTATTATTACAATTTGTGTATTCTGGCAATAGGGTGGGAATCTAGGGGTCAAGTGTGACCTCAAATTCTGGGGTGTGAGAGAAGGCAATAAGGGTGGGGGGGGCAAGTATATACATACAATGTATTATAATTGACGGAGGCAAGACGAGCCACCGAAGGTGGCGAGTCGCAGCCGGAGGCGTACATTTAACTTTATATATATCAATATACTAGACGCAAAATTTCAATTTTCTCTGTGACTTTTTTTTGTTTGTCACAGACAGGTCTGCAGGTTGAACGCCTGGGCCGATTTTAGAAATTTTTTTTCTTCGTGTTGCATATTCTCTTGCGGAGTGCCCTTTCATTGAGCACTTTTTTCTACGAAAATTGCTTTGTACTCAAAATTAAGCAAATGTTGCTCAAACTTAGGGATTTTTGCCATTTTTTCAGCTTTTTCACCGCATCTCGACAGCCGTTCTTGCTATTTCGGCGATTTTTTTACATAAAATGTATTTTCACGTTTTCTAAACAGCTGTATATAGCTGATTGACGTATTTCATCTCTTTCCTTAAAAATTAAGCAAATTCTCTTAAAATTGACTTAGGGAAACCTAAGTTCATCATATCTCGACAGCCGTTCGTGCTATCTCGGTCATTTTTTGACATAACATGTACCTTCACGTTTTCTAAAAGACTGTATACGAGTGATCTACTTACCTTTATAAATTCTCTTAAAATTAAGCAAAGTCTCTTAAAATGAGTGAAAAATTATTAAGTGTGTTATAACTTTTGAATGACTCGGCCGATTTGGACTAAATTTCATTGATGGGTACAACTTGATAGATGTATTATCATTCTACTGTATAAATAACTAGACGTTTTCATGTCTTCCTCTTATTATTGTTACCAAAAATGTTAGAAATTCCAAAGCTGTATGCACTATTCACGCCGTTGTTAACCACCATGCCTCCGTCACCCACGTTTACGTGTTACTAGTGTGTATTATTCCTGTTTTACATATATGTCGTTTAATATGCATTTCTGCGTCAGTATTACTGCATTCTTCGACTGAGATGGACCAAAAATATCAGAATTCACTAAAATTGTACCTTACGTTGATCAGGGATAAAAGTTTCTCGGCGTGAAATTCAAAAAATTATGGTTTCAAAATTCTTGGGGGACTGACCAATAGGGTCAGCGACCGGACATGAGAGGTAAACATCCCTTTTCTTTTATAACAGAACCCCGAAAAAAATTGTATAGTTATATTGATTGTTTTGTCAAATAATGCTGAACTTTGCAGCAATGGTGCAGTAGAATATTGTCATTCTTGTTTCTCTAAATTGTTAATCTCATAGTTTAATAAGTTTAATTCCAATTTCAGCGTTTATTCCGGTCACCATTCCATATTGATTCCACCATCCGAAGTAGAACTTAATCCAGCATTGTGGCTCTCTATCGTTTCTAACTACAAAGGTACATATAGTACATTGCTGCAGCTATTAAAGCTAAGGAAGGTAAAATAAATCCTTCGCGTGGGCGGTTGGGTTTACGACATTCTTCTTGTCGTTATGTTTTGAAATGTGATGTCAAACGGAATAATGCGTCCTTGGCGTACTCTAACAGACCTTTGTACTTATTGAAGAATACATATCTCCTGAAACTCTGAATCAAGAATAATACCGCTTAATTTCATAAGTTCTTATATGGCACGCAAGTTCTTGTAACACAACTTATACTGAGCTGAATAAAGGTAGCCTTGCTCGGATGTACACAAATATAATAAATCAGTATTACAGATGTGGTTAAAATACATAAAATAACATTTGAATTATGCGTACAGAAGAGGACCGGTGGTTGCACCCTGAATTGAACCTGACCATCCTCTTTTGAGAAGCAAACGTTCTATCAATGAGCCATACGTATCTTATGTTGCAATTGTTCGGCATATCAAAAAGTTGACAATTATTCGCTGTTGAAGTTGATTTTGAAGGTATATATACTGTTTGCATGGCGACACGTGAGCTGTTAGTACGGCTCCAAAACGACACTGGCGGCCGAAGTTGTCACGACTTAATTCAACCGTGATTGTGGCTGTATGAAGGAGATAGGTTCTCCCTACAGGTAGCATTGTGGAAATCAGTAATTTGTACTAAGCTTCAGCCTATCAACAGAGCGCCATTTTCCTGATCAGCACTACCATCATACTGGATGATATAGAAGCAACATGCTTAACTTTCACCGCGTTTTTGTCGGAATACTTGTTGTGTTAAACATTTTTTGTTCGCAGCTAGTTCAAAATTCTTTAATGATTCCATCCATGTTTCAGTTTTTGGAGATAGTGATATCTTATCCATGTAAAATTATTTTATTGTTCCTAACCCAATCGTGTAATCATATCATCTAGCTTAACAATAGCTATTTTATACGGGTAAATTATAGTAAATATAAGGAAACGATCGAATATTCGGTATTCGGCCGAATAGTTGGCAATATTCGGCCGAATACCGAATAGTTGACTGGCCGCTGTTATTTGAAAAATAGAGGCAAAATCTGCCCACCAGATATCCTAATTTTACGGCCGGAGTCCTGATAATGATGATGCAAACCGCTAAATACGTCCAACGTGTTGCAACTTTGGTAAGACAAGATGCGTTTGAGACTCATCAATTCAATTCGCAGCCGGATCGACTGTTCTGATCACCACAGTTATGTTCTTCATCAGCCGTGCACTATCTCGCTGCCATAATAGCTGCGAAATTATTACTTTGGGGTCTAAATGCAGCAGGATTTGTTCGTTTTCTTTGACACATCGTGCATGTGAAGTGAGACATCGACTTAAGGACAAGCGAGACATCATGCTATGCCGTTCTACATACCTACATAAGCCTAACGCTAAGTCTACCGCCACCGAACACCACGCACTGAGCCGTTCTTTTTGTAACGATATGACTTCACGCACCAATTATCGCCGTTGTCCAGATGATGAAGTTATAAAAAATCAATAAAAAACAAAATTATAACTTCAACCTAACAAACTAGAGCACAAAGCAAAAACTTCATCGAACAAAAACTATCGCTGACTCAGCAACACAACATAAAACGACCTGTTGCATGGTGCACGTACATAAAGTGTTGGATTTATAGAGTTATAGATTTACAGATTTCTCTTCATACATAGGTGTTGCGAACAACTACTCGGTATTCGGCCGAATATTCAGTATTCGGTATTTGGTGAAATTAGGTATTCGGTCGTTCCCTAGTAAATATTGTGCAGTAACTACATTTAGTTGAAAATTACTAAATTTTATAAACATATAATAGCTGTAAAAAACATGCAATTGGCACTAGGTGACAATCCGGGTTATTATGCCGAAGCATTGTGTGTAGGGTGGCCATGATGATTGCCCGTTACACCACCCATCATCTTATCCACCTAGACCAAAGTCTAGTACCTGTTTAACGCATAGGCACTGCGAAGCAATTGTGGCTGAGTCCCTTGCCCAAGGAGATTAGCGCGACCACTGGATTCGAACTCCTCACTTCACGATTATCAAGCAGGCGCTCTAACCATTCGGCCACGCGACCACCCATAGCTGTAAAATGTGTTTTGAATCATTTATATAACGTGTACTTCATTCTGGAATTATTGATTACTGCAGCTTTACTACAAGCAACGTGACGATTTCGAGCAGGAAGTGTGAGATACGTCCCAATAAAGTATAGGACACATGTTGATAGAACCGATTTCCCAAACTATATGAAATCGTCATGAACATTTCCCAAAACTACCATATGAAATTTTTGTGAACACCCTGTTATGTCAGTTTTTAAAAAAAGTATAGATATTTATTTTGAAACAATAAATTTTTAGCCGGTACGAGCTTGAGACAGTAATTATAACCAACCACACTGAGTGCATTATTTACAAAAACGTATAAACATATATGATTAGGCACCATTGTAGGTTTGAGGTAATTCGTAACGAGTTGTATTTTTACTTTGTTTTGCAGTGCGTGATACGTTTTGTTCGTATGGCATAATTGAATTATGCGTTCGTGAGCTTGCTACTCAAATACCACAACTCAAAGAACGAGGAATACAGCTCAGTTGCGTCAGGACATGCGTTGTGGTTGCTGAAGAGCGTCCAAGGTTTAAAACGTTTTGAAGTTTTTTTTGCGTTTCTGTAGCTTTGGACAAACAATATTGTTCATCGATACTTCATAGGGTATTTTGTGACACGAATAATACTGCCCATACGGTGTTGTTTTTGTAGTATTTGATAAATAAAAGCATTGTCTATAAGGCAGAACCGACAGCCATCCCCTTCAAAAAATTGTCAACCCCGCCTGCAACAGCTTTCCCGCCCCAGCAGACTTGCTTGTCTAAGGAATTTTACAGTGCTACGGGTTGCTACAAAAATAGCTAATAATCTTTTGTAGCATATACCAGTAGTCCGCCCGCTCCATTCAGCGCTGCCACACAATTTTCTTTTGTACGCTTAATATTTCCAAAATTAATTTAAAAATAGCGGAAATTGCAAGATTTGGTGGCACTTTCTGTTGAATTTTACGAATTATACATTTTATTTTGCCTATTGTACCCAATTACTAACCCCTCCCCTTAAAAATAACTCAAGTCGCTAAAGTTACTGCACCAGAAAGGGCAGTGGAAGTATTCGCGATATCCCACCGATTACTGTGCTTAATTTTTTGCCTTAAGATTCGTTTTGTATAGGAACTTCGTTGGCACGTAGACATACTGATACCCGTTGAGTAGTCTTTCAGCAAATAAACTCCTATTATTTTTTGATGCAATACCATCTGAGTCATACTGCTTTTGTATTAACCTTTCATATAATGTTTTTCTTGGTTTATAATCGCAATGCCACTGAACACCATTATCATTACACCAGTGCAAAAGCCGGCCTTGGGCCGCCACGGGCCTTCGGCCAGATTCGCACCGGTAGTATGGCAGAGTGGCCCTGCGGCCCCCATTTTTCCGGAAAACAGTATTTTTTAAGTTATGACGTTTGTAAAAAACTACAAACTTACTCTGTTTTTTCTTCCCTCGTTTGTGGTTTGGTATGTGTTAAAATAGCGAAAACACTATTACACCCTTACGGATGTGTCAAAATGTCGAAAACAGTATTATACCCTTACGTCTGTGTCAAAATGTCGAAAACAGTATCATACCCTTACGGATATGTGAAAATGTCGAAAACAGTATCATACCCTTACGGATGTGTCAACGATAAAACACTATTATACCCTAATGGATGTGTTAAAATGTCGAAAACACTATTATACCCTTATGGATGTGTTAAAATGATGAAAACAACATTACCCCATTACAGATGTGTTAAAATGTCGAAAACAGTATCATACCCTTACGGATGTGTCAAAATGCCGAAAACAGCATTACGCCCTCATGGATGTGTTAAAATGATGAAAACAACGTTACAACCTTACGGGTATGTTAAAGTACTGACAACACTATTACCCACTTACGGATGTGTCAAAATGTCGAAAAGACTATAATACCCTTATGGATGAGTTAAAATGATAAAAACAACATGCACCCTCACGGTTGTGTTAAAATAGCGAAAACACTATTACACCCTTACGGATGTGTCAAAATGTCGAAAACAGTATCATACCCTTATGGATGTGTCAAAATGTCGAAAACAGTATCATACCCTTATGGATGTGTCAAAATGTCGAAAACAGTATCATAAGATGGTTTAAAAGGAGGTCCCCCTATTAGGGGGTACATCCTCATTGCAAAAGTTCGCCGATACTTTCAGCATTTCTTACAGAAATGAAAGAAAAAAAGTTCGTCAAAATCCATGAAGCAGTTGAAAAGTTACATCATGAAAGAGTTTTTAAGGGGGGGGGGTGTGGAAGGAGAGAGGGGGGGGCGAAAAGGCGTTCTGCGCCCCTATCGATTTCCTGCCCAACAAAAAAACCGCACAAAAATCCATAAACGGTTTCAACAGTCATGGTCAAAAATATGTGACAAACCCAAAACTTATCACATACACAGACAGACATACGGCAATTACATTATACGAAAGCTTAATGGGGTCCCCAATTAGGGGGTATATACACCCTCATTGCAAAGGTTCGTCGATACTTTCGGCACGTCTTAAAGAAATGAAACAAAAAAAGTTCGTCAAAATCCATGAAGCAGTTGAAAAGTTACATCATGAAAACCAATAAAATGACACTATTTTTTAATTCAAAGGGGGTGGGTTGTGAAAAAAGCATAGGGGATGCCCAACAATAGTGTCCATGCGTTCCCGTATCGATTTCCTGCCCAACAAAAAACCCATAAAAATCCATAAACAGTTTCAACAGTCTTGGTCAAAAATATGTGACAAACCCAAAACTTGGCACATACACAGACAGACATACGGCAATTACATTATAAGATAGTTTTATCATTACATTGTTTCTTTGATCACGTATCGGCAACAGACTTTGGAATGATAATTTGTGATAAACAATTTCCAGCATTATTCTCAGTAGCGAATTTTCTATCTTTTACCATTTTCCGTAATAACATTCTAGGCTGTCACTTTCTCTTGCATTTTCGAAACTATTCAGTCCTTTTGGATTATCACAACGTGCCGTGTCAACTAGTTTTGGATGTCGAGTCAACGTCGCCATTTGTATGCAGGTATTATTTAATATTTATGTAATATTTGAACTTTAGTCAAATCGCTAAACAAATTGTTGTTACTCACACTTTTCTTCAACAATCTATGCAATACTTTAAAGTCTTGGTAGGATTTCCAAATGCTGTAACTTTTTACGATCAAATTTTGTTAGCTGCAGTTGCCTTTAATTAAAACAGTGCCGCATTCCCTACCCCAATCCGCGATAGGGGTAAGAGAGAGCCTCATTGGCCTTAGGTAACCTTTAAAGCAACCTGCCCTAACCTCTAAAATTTTCATTTTAGTCCACCACATTTTTCCAGTTTTTGCTAAGATTTTGCCTAATTTCCTTAATTTTTAATACAATTTGGTCCTGTTTTGCAGATTTTCTCCAATTCGTGTTAAAATTGAGCCGATTTTCCCAAATTTTTGTTAAATCTTGCCCAGTTTTTTGTAAAAAATTTCGATATTTTCAAATATATTGGACTTGAGCGGTGTTTACGCATTCAGCCAATGTTATGGGTCAGAGCTCACCTTGGGTTTCTGACCCCAGGCTCCGGAGGCGTAACAACACTTGTCAGTCTTCATGGATCTAATCCTTTGACGTCGTAAGGAACACTATTGTGGATTGACGTGAAGGTAATATTGTTTTAATTTTACTCGTCGTCTTTTTAGAGCATATCTGGGTATCACCCACTTTCGATAAATTATTTTAGTAATCACTTAGGCAACGTGGGTAATGTTAGCTGTTAGAACTACGTCCCCGAGACCGTATACTATAAATGGAAATTATGTAACAGTTTGTCTTCGGTTCATTCTTGCTGATGCGACAGCAATAATAGCTTACATAATGGCCCAGGTAAATGGTAATACAACACGTACACACTGAAACTCGTAAACTTTCGGCAACAGTTTGACCAGATATATAACATAGCATCAGGGTTGTTTTTATGCAAGACACTTTTCGCGCAAAGTTTCACATAAATGTGAAAATACACACAAAATTGCACAAATCCGGTTAATGCCATCTTTATTCGAAAGCCGATTAAGAAGCAAAAAATTAAACGAATTTAACGATAAATCTATTTAAACACTGAAAATAGCCGCTAAATTGTAGTCTCATGTGTCTGTATTATTGCAAAATTTCGTGGTAATATTTTTGTCAAGCATGAGTTCTCGTATATGTATTCTGACCTGGTTACTTGACCTAGTGGCTAGTAACAGAGAAAACATAAAAATTGTGTGGTTGTGAGCGTTGCTGCTTAAAGAGCACGCTATATCACAAAAATGAAGTTCGCTGAAATTTAAAACCAGAAAATTTGCACTGTTAAAATTATGAAAAAATAATCGCGCCTAGCGCAATACAATGAAGGAGAAGTACTGTCACACCATGTGACGGCAATATAGACACTGTGCATTAACGAAACTAGGTATTCCACATAAACCATTAGCCACCGTTAAAGGACAAAGCTGTTACAAAACTGATGCTGTTATTGCTGTACTGTGATGGTTTCCTCAGTAGTTCTGTTGTATAAATACGCCTATAATTACTGTGTGTATGCTATACTAGCTGTATTTTCAGGGAGCCAGCAGTCCGGATCCAAGCATGGTTTATATCGACTTGCGAGCTTTGCGTAACGATCGCGTAACCTTAGTCGAAAAGGGTGCTCCTCATAGCGTTGCGCTGACGGAATCAGGCAAAGTAGGTTTTCTCAGTCTCGCATGATTAGTTTTACTTGTATAATACTTATAAAATATTTGTTCTGCGAACATTGTTATTCGCTGATGGATTTTTAAAATTATTGTTTAACATTGGAGTGTAACCTCCTTAAATTAATAACTCAACTGTTCAGCCCGTTCAATGTAGAGTCGTGGTGTTATCCCGGCATGGTTATAAATATCCGTTGTTTAGTAGAACTGGGCTAGCTTTAGCGTATCAATGTCGCTTTTAGAAAAAACTACAAGCATACGGAGCCAGCATATTTCAATATTGGACGCACGTTGACAAAATATAGGTACATACATAGTAGTAATATATCAACCTCGTATTACAGAAAATCAGATCAGAATACGCGACAGACTTTGTCGCAACCGGTGAGATTGGAATTTTGGGGTGTTGGTGATGGAGATTCCAAAAGCACTGATGCATACTATGGTTTTGCCCGCCGTGCTCAAGCATATTAGCTTAATCTAACAATATTATTGTCAACAGTGTTGTTTCATTGTGTACATGTCGCATTGCGCGGTTAACTCATATATACCACTTTATTTTTATTGTTTTTTTGAATCACTAAGCACTTTACAGTGCTTTAAAGTCGTCAATTCTATTGTTTTAGCTTTTACCCGGCGTTCAAGTGGTAATCGCTAATTGGGGTGTTGGTGATGGAGATTCCAAAAGCACTGATGCATACTATGGTTTTGCCCGCCGTGCTCAAGCATATTAGCTTAATCTAACAATATTATTGTCAATAGTGTTGTTTCATTGTGTACATGTCGCATTGCGCGGTTAACTCATATATCCCACTTTATTTTTATTGTTTTTTGAATCACTAAGCACTTTACAATGCTTTAAAGTCGTCCATTTTATTGTTTTAGCTTTTACCCGGCGTTCAAGTGGTAATCGCTAATCCAGACACACGTGGTCAGTGTGCCGATTCGCATCTCGGAGAAGTTTGGGTTCGAAGTCCGACAAACGCCGCCGGTTATTTTACCGTTCATGGCGAGGAAACATCGCTTCACGAAGATCATTTCCATGCACGGCTGACAACTGGCGATACTCGAAATACCTACGCACGAACCGGATACCTCGGGTTTATTCGACAAACACAGTCGGTAACTGCAGATGGAGGTACGTTGAATATTTTTTGTTTTTTCACTAATACACCATGTCGCAACATCACTGAGCAAGTTGTATTCCACTGTGATCTTCGATGCCAGTGCTGTTATCAGGATTGCTACAAACGGGAAAACACGGGAAACAAAATAGAGATACCGGAAAACGGGAAATTTTATCTGAAAATGACTAAAAAACAGGAAGTTTGTCATCGAACATTAAAAATCAATTTTTGTGTGTCCGTATTATTACTTCTAAAAAATCAAAAAGGAACGTTTCTGTGAAATTCTTTCATCAAGAACTATGACGTCGTTGTAAATTTTACACCAAAATTATATTTTACAGATATTCAATTTAATTGTACGCAGAAGCTACAAAGGTCTACATTTTTCATATTTTGCGGTCATTTTACATGGTGAAGATTGGAAATAAATGGTGTGCTAGAAATTTGATTTGAAAAAGCAAAAAAAACGCCAAACCAATGTGAATTTGGCAGACGAAGAACTGTGGCAATTCTGTATTTGTCTCTGTACCAAATACTTATGTTCTAACTTTAGATGTAAACGGCAAGGTCCGGACGTGCGGATCGGCTCGCCTTAATTTAGAAGAAGCTAAATAAATCAAGTATAATTTAGCGGTTACACTTAAGTTCTTTAGACCGTTTCTTTTTTATGATACACGTTTCTTTTCATGATAAGATCAAAACCAACAACTACTGGGTATGGTTTTTAGAACAATATTGAAATACTAATTACAGTTTACATTATAATAACGATTATCATTTGTCGTTTACATGAATGTTGAACCGCCATTGCCGGCTACAACAAAAACGGCTATTACGCTGATCAGTTTTCGCATTCTGTCTGTTGTTACCCTCTAAAAAATCGGAGTGTCAGCTGTTTTGGAAAAGTTAAAATTTAGACAACGTGGAAAAGTTAAAATTTAGACAACGTCCCAAAACCATGGACTTGGAAAAATTAAAGTGGCAACATAGTTACTACTCCCACAAACGAGATAACCCAACCCGCCGAAACCAGTGCGTTCGTTTAAAATCGTGTTCGACAGTTTTACTACTTGATGGAGAAGGGCGTTCTATTCTTGTTAGGGTTTCCATCAAGTGGTATTATTAATACTGAGCTGCTAATATTATCTAAATGGTGTCACTGTTAGTAAGATAGTATCCTCTCTATCAGATTTTTTCAAAATTCATGCTGTACTAAATGTTTTTTGAAATTAAAATGTGTTTTTTGAAATTTACCCGTGTTTTTAATTAACCCGCAAATACCCAAATACACTGTTTTACCGTTGCAGGGAAGGTCAATCAATGATAATTAACCGGTTACTAGCAATTTTATATTAATAATACATGCATGATGATGCTGTTGCAGCGGCGAAGATCCGGACCGGACAGGCCTCTGTGAAATGAAGTTGCATCATTAGTTCTAACATACCGCAGAGTTAGTGGAAGAAACTTGAGCCCTTAGCTAATTATCGTACCCATTAAAATATACTTTTACTATCGTGTAAGTATTTTTAACGACGTGTTAGCGTTAAAAATATTGTTAATTTATGTGTAAAAGACATTCTGCACACCGAAAACGTAAAATGTAGAGACATTAAAAAAATTTTGGATTGAGCTGCGCATGGAAGTTTCGATCGAGTGAGGTGACTAAAATGTTAGGAAATGTCGCGAAAAGGGCGATTTGGAAAGTGGGGTCCTCCACCGCCAAGCTGTGGACACGCCAGAAAAGGTACCCCCGATCAATTTAGAATCTATCAAGTGTGAAACGGATTCCTTGAACTATAGCATTAGAACCAGAAAGGTCTTGGCTACCACAACATTAGGGAAACATTTCCAGAAACGTGATATAGGTTTTGAATTGGCTTAAGAATAAAATATCAAAAATTTCTTGTTAATATGACAACTTCGAGTTGACGTGATTCTGTCTGAAAATAATTTCGCTTTCATTTTACTGGATTCTTCAAGAGCTTGGATATCGTAAAATATGGTGGAATTTATAAGGATCACCGACATTACAAGGATGATTCTGTTGTCCTATGCATATGATGGTATTAAGTTCTAATCATATTAAAACAAAAATAGTCAGTTCACGCCACAGATTAATAAATATCTAGTACTCGCCAGAAATGAGTGCAACATTTCGAACAAACGAACATCGAACAGAAATTGATCAAAATTTATTTATTATCGAACACTCGAACAAATTCCCAACAGCTCTCGAGAAATAATTTAAGACAAAGTGCGCCAAAATTTCGAACGCATTGTATCGAACGAACAGCGCTGATTTCTAGCGAGTACTGTATCTTTGGTAATGCTCGACAGACTTTTGTTCTGACAGACTAAGATTGATTGATTTTATTTGCGTATTACTGGTGGCTCAATATAAATCGAATTAGTTTGCAATAATTTATATATTACTTCAGGCCTGCACGATGCTCTATTTATTGTCGGCTCGCTTGATGAAGCTCTGATGCTTCGCGGAATGCGGTATCATCCGGTTGATATTGAGGCCACTGTGCTTCGTGCTCACAAACGTATCGTCGAATGGTAATAAATACGGTGTACATCGCTAATTTAAAAAACACCGTCTCATTTTAATCATAATTTTCAAACTAACTAAACTTGAAATAGAAGGACCTAACCTAGCCTAAAAGGAACTGACGTACGCCAGGCTACTTTTTTGAAAAGTATCTGTACTAACCGCAAACGTTATGAAAAACATAAATGTTAATGTTTTGTTAACTGTTGTCTGTGTATCAAAACTATTTTGTCATTGAAATATCGGAACATAAAGACTGTCATTACTCTCATTGACGAAAGCTGTAATTCAATTCCGGGCTTTCTTGCGGTTTGCACTGCCTACAAGTAATCAGTACATAGTTGAGTTGACAGAAAACGTACGTCACATAAACACACCTTCGTATTAGGCAAAATTACATTGACGTTAGAATAAATATATACAAATGTGTAACCCAAGTGCAGATCTACGAACAGATAATGTTCAAATAAGCTACTCCTTTGGCTTGCGGATTACCCAAACTTACATACTTTATTCGGGTCGGGTCTTTAGCGCGCTAAATTCAAAAAAATGCCTACGCGGTCAATTTGTGTTTTTATAACCGATAGAAACCGTAAGTTTGAGATTGTTTTTATTTTGACTATGCTAGAATATTGATTTAGACATTGACTAAGACTAATAATTTATTCTATATTATGATACAGTTTAGCTATACGGTTTGGCCGAGAGTTCGAATTTATGTTGGCTTTAATTTGGCTACCGATCCACGTTGGCTTAAAAGTAAATGTCCGATGATGCTGTATTTTGCCGAAATATTATAGTGCAGCTAGTTGTTTCAATTTGTTTAGTTTATTAATATACCCAACATTCTGAAAGATGCTAAAAATTAAAATGATATATCAAGATGATGTCATTAAATAACAAAATTCAAAATATTTCATTCAGTGTACACGTACAAAGTGTAAGCACTACTTGCTGAGTCACACGAATAAAATTTTATGGTGAGAATTTGGCTGGATCCATTTATCAAACCCTTACGGTATTATAGTCAGGTTTATTTTGATTATCATACGGGGCCTAAAAACGTTTAAAGTTGATGAAGTGACAACAGTTGGTGAAGTGTCATGTAACGTTATGTTCACGTCTAAAATGTTTTCATTCGCTAATGCAAGACTTCGTCATAAACACAGAATAATATAATTTATTAAAATAAAACTCTGCAGACAAAAAAGCTAGGATTTTGGTCCTCTAACAAATTTTTGTTAATAACAAAACTTTTATCAAAGCAGATATTTCTAATATTATGTGTTTATGATTAACTTTTGAGGAAAACAAAACAGTTATCGTCTGCGAAACAAGATCATCCGGCATGCACACGAATGCAAGACCTCGGCATAAGCCCAGAATACTATAATTTATAGACATACTCTACGGTCGAAAGAAAGCTAGGATTTTGGTCTAATTTTTGTTAACAGAAGTTAGTCATCAAAACCTTGATATTTCTAATATTCTGTGTTATATTATTACCCCTAGAAGGCAATAACGATAACCGGAACCGCCCATTTAAATCGGATCCGGAACATGGTCTTCGAAACTTATGTATATTAACACAGATGGGGGGTACGTGAAGACACAGTGGATTTATAATGTATTAAAAATAACTTTTTACATTAAGTTTAATGTATTGCGATGGTATTATTGCTTCTCTGAAACTTTGAAGAGACTAAGAAAGCTAATAATGTTTATTTGTCGATCAATATGTTGATTTTTGGACCCCCAGAGCAAAAAAGCCCTCCACTATACAGCCTTGTTGTTATACTGCTTGCACAGTTTCAATAAATACAGTTCATTGCCAAGAACTCAGTTTCTGCTGCACGTTACTTTTGTTCAATGTAGACGGGTTTACAAAGTTTACAAAACCACTGGCTAGTACTTGACGCAACTTATATTAGCCAAGCTTACACCTAGGTACTTATAAATTATCCATACTCTGTTACCGAGTTGGACCGCTTTAATTCTAACATACCCCGCAGACTTTTGAATGTGTAAAATAGCTATAACAAGCATCGAGCTGTATCAAAAATGTGGTAAATTTCAAACAGAAAATTTTCGACCGGAATTCCGGTTCCGGTATGGTTTTTGCCTTTTGCCGGAACCGCAACCGGAACACGATTTTCGCTGGAACCGGAATTCCGGTTACTCCCTACTCCAGAGGGAAACAAAACAGTTATCAAGTGTAAAGCAAAATCCGGATTGTCTCGGTCTTTCTCGGACCAAACGTATGGTATAAACCTCCCCAAGAGCAACGATGTAATGCAGCTTAACACCAAACAACGGCCCATGACATGCCAGCTACGATCCAATGAACACTATGCTTAACTGGGGACGTATCTGTGTCGTATAAGCAAGAAACACGATCCACCAGCACGAAATTAAACAGCACCGATTACGTCAGTCGTGTCATTTGTGAATGTCCTGCGTAACACTTGGGAACAAAATGTTGACATAAAGCATTTATGGGAACGGCCAATATGCGTGGTGAAAACTTTTACTCAAAGTGGACTGCTAGCCAGAGCAGTTTAATGGCATGACTATCTCACGACACACGGGCGAAGAAATCAATGATTATCAATTAACTCTGGCTGTAAAGTTTCAGCGATTACACTAAAATAAGTTCATAATCGTTGATTTGATAGTGTACTAAACTAGTGCATGAAAATGTTTAAAAAGTTACACAAAACGTTCATCACAGAGATCGATTAAAATCATAACATGTTTTGAGCAAAATTCGAGATTGATTTTAGAACTGCATTGATTTATGGCTAGTCCTCTCATCTATATAAGCTATAATATCTGTTTGTGCTATGATGTCTTGTACGGGTTTCGTGAGACTTATTTGTCGACTACAATTATACACAAATGCCGTGCGCAAGAAAACAGCTGTACCTGCTATGGTACACAAGTCACAACCTTTATAGCAAAGGCACCAATATGTTATATGAACTTACATACTAAGCTTACTATACACCATGTACCATAATATGTTTTATTATATATATAGAATATTGTTTGTAACTTTCAGCGCGGTTTTCACTTGGACCAATCTCTTAGTTGTCGTTGCCGAATTAGACAGTCCTGAATCAGAAGCTCTCGACCTCGTTCCACTCGTTACGTCGTTGGTTCTTGAAGAACACTACCTCATCGTCGGCGTTGTTGTTATTTGTGATCCGGGAACGGTTCCGATCAATTCGCGTGGCGAAAAGCAACGGATGCACCTACGCGACGCTTTCCTACACGATCAGCTGGATCCTATTTATGTGGCTTACAACATGTAATGTCATAATAGTGTGTCTGTAAATCAGTGATAACCATCCATATTTGCGTAGCTTTATAAGAAGCAGCTCAGCTGTGTCTTTAGAAGTGTCCTTACAACTAATTTTAAAGACGAGCAGAGTCAGGAGGGAATTACCTTATACAGCTTGTTTAGCTCCATTTTATTACTCATAATATGTCGTCATAACACAATTATTAATCGATGTACATAATATTAATTATAATGTACTACAACCATTGTGGTAACTGTTCATTACTACATTGTAACCGATGCAAGTTTCGTTCAGTACCGCCCGAATTGATCGCTGCTCCTACTACGATATTTACAGTACTCGCCAGAAATGACTTGATTTTCGGAAGAACGAATTTTTACAAGAGCGAGCCTGAAGGAGTCGCGAGCGAATGACAGTATTTTAGCGATACTGTAGCGCGATGCTAGCTAGTGAAGCTGGAATCGTTTCGCGCACGTACTGTATACGCTGGCAACAATTCTCAGATAAATATGCACTGTCTGTGTTTTCTTGCATTAGGTATATATTTAAGTTGCAACTCTTAGCAGTGGTGCTATTCCACTTTTCAGACAAAAGGTACGGAAAGAACTTGACCTCTGCTATATTTTCTTCTAACAATACATACCAGATGCAAGGAAACGTTTAAGTGTGTAGTTGTTAATAACTGAAATCATAGCTGTTGATATTGTGCGTTTCCTGAAATATTATGGCATATTCTATGTCTAGAGTTGTTCCTTGTTTAAAATTAAACTTAAATCTTTGTATTTTTGGTATTTTACACCATCCTTATCTGCTGTAACGAAAATAATACAAATCCTTATTAAACTGTGACATGCTATCAAGGTTACAGCAACTGAGAAACTTGTTGCAATAATCGATAGTTTCTGTTTGTTAACAGCTATTGTAGTTACAATTAGCATGGTGTATATTTAAAAGAGTACATATTTGGTGGTAAAACCATTTATTAGGTCAGAATGCGACAAATACGTTTTAAGGTAGTTTGGGATTGTAGAAAATTTCGACTGCGTAGCTCAGTGTTTAGAGCAAAGGCGCATAAGCGTAAAGGGTAATGTTGCGGATTCCAATCACACTTCTGTGGACATTTTATGATATTCTGAACTACAATATTTACTTCAGAAAGTTATTTAAAGACCATAATATTGTAGCTTCAGTGTTGCTTAAATTCCAGCTTTATTGATGAAATGCAGCATTTATTATAACCTGAAAATTAGCCTTCTGTACTTTAGCACATTAATTTAGATCCAAACAACTGAAGTATTATACATTATTGTTTTATAAACGAAACACTAAGCGCCTTGGAGGCGAATTCCCAACTATCAAAATAACTGGAGTTAAATGTGAAAAAAACAAACAAAAAAGCACTAATCCAAAAAATGGGCGCAGCCACAAGTAGCAATAGGCACAACAAGAAGCCTATATCTTTGGCTACGAAATAGTATAATAGGTTATCGTTTTCTATTGCTTTGGTACAAAAACAATTGAGCATTTTTGTAGAGTTTAGTGCATCAACAGTAGTTGAGAAACATAAATTAATGGTAAACAAAATAATTTATGCCTACATAGACGGCTACTGCTACCAAAAGGCTTAGACTAATACGATTAGAATCCGATGATGCATCCCCCGATGACGAAGAAGAAAACCTCAAAGGTTTACCTTTATTAACAGCTTTAAAACGCACTATAACCTCCAAACAACGAAAACAGAATTATTGAGAAACAAAATTTTTAAAACTCAGACTTTTCGTATAAATCATCGTATTAAATGACAATTTAGAAATCAAAAAGGAATTAAATACATGAAATAATTTGCATAATCAAATAATGTTCTCTCCTCTGCTAAGTATAAACACACCATTAATCGTTTTCGATGAGAAGTTATTTTTAGTCATTCGTGCTGCTACTGCTCTACCTATCGTATTTTGATTGTGTCGGTCCGAAACTTTTGATATTATATACGTATAAAATACACACTGCGTATCATTTTGTATACCATATCACAAACCCATTGAGTGGTTGCATTAATATTGCTGTTTCAGCTGTAATAGCTGGTACTTTATTGCACTTCATGTTCCTATGATTATTCATGCATGTGTTTGTCTCAATGGGAAAAATATGGACAGGATGACTCGGGGTCACAGTGCCGCAGCTCATTTTCAGCTATAAATAGGCATTAGTGCTCATGAAAGATCATGTGCCAAATCTTGTAAACTTTACAAGCATAAAACGATCATTTCTTCCCCAAAAAATTTTTGTTCGCACTTTGTAGAATGGCAGTCACAGTGGCTATTTATATGTGTTGAGAATGTGATTTTGTTTTTCGTCTTGTTATATAGGTAGAAAGTCGTCTAGGGGTTGAATGGAGATTATAAAATATGTCTATTTTAGTGGGATTCCAAAATGTGTTATTTTTAGGATGTTGTTAAATTGACCTCCAAGCTTGTACCTAGAAATTATCTCCCACGAACATATTGTATCAATTTAGCGATATTTTTTCATTTCTAGTGTATCTAAGTTATGAAGCGTTATAATGCCATATATAACGCTACATACGATAAGTACGCATTAATAACTTTCTCGAGATCAGACCTGGCCCAATTACCCACCTATTGCCAGAATACCGCCGAAACCTCTGAGACTATTTTTTATTACTGTGCGGCAGCTAAATATGCCAACTATAAACGATTATTCTGTTTCTTCGATTATTTCCACGCAGATATGGGATTGAAGTAACAGCAATAAGGACTGTTTCTATGCTTTCAAATATATATAGTGAATATTCCAAGCTATATTGGCGGCGTATATAATGTGATTTATGTAGCGTGACGTTTTATATTTTACATTTGTATACTTTCATGTATATAGCACGCAATATATATAATCGAATTTTAATAGTAACGTTGATTTTTTCTTTGTTTTTACATAACTCCGCTACTTGAAACGAAACGTTGTTTCTGTGTGCATTTGTTTATTGGTTATTTAAACATGAGCACTGTTCGAGGTTTCCTTAAATAAGATTTTGAGAACATCCGAAACCATATTATTCTCCTACCGACACAGGTGCCGTTTGATTTCAAATTAGCTAGATCTTTCATTTTATGCGAACTACTTGCTTTTTAAAATCAGATAAGATATTGAGTAGCTGACCATATTGGATGTTAGTTTATTTTGTTGCAAAGCGTGACCATGAAGTTCTGTAATATTTCAATCGCATCTATTGATGTCGGCACATGCTCGTATTTGACATGAATTACGAATTTGCGTTTGTTATATATATAATAGCGAAGATTTCAACTTCATGCTGGACCGCATTATTAAACTCAAATCGAATTAACCCTTTCATGCATGAATTTATCTGTATAGCGCGCAATGTTGAAGATACTTACTTCATAACAACCAAGCCAGCGAGCGAATAACTTCCCACGTGCAAATGCGCTCCGAACGACAAACACGACAAGTGCAACGCTTCACCACAATGTATACGTTGTATGTGAGACGCTATGCGGGAAAGAGTAAACTATATATAAGCATATGATATGAACTAGATGAGGGTTTTGGCACAAAGCACTATAGAGCGAAGTTAAAAGTGTTTTGTGTGAGAATATTTTCATGCTTTTGCTGCAAATGTCACACAGTTTCCGTTCATCTACGAGTTTGATTACACGCTTACGTAACAGTTTTGCATAGCATCGCTAAGTTGTATAGTTGGAATTCAGATTTTGGTAGAATATGCAGATATAAAATGTGATGTAGTTTACAGTAAACTGCAATTTAAACAATATATATACTATGTATGCGCTAGCGCCGCGCCACCTATATAAATGCTCAATAAATTTTAACTTGTTAATTGATCCGAGCTTCATAGTTACTGCTATTTCAGCGCAAAAAACTGTTAGTTGGGAAAGTGGGATACAGGCATTGGAATTCTATATGCAAAACATGAAACCTAATCCCGAACCTCAAGTACGACCACGTCGTTAAGACTATGTCGTGTGTTGGTTTTTCAATTGGGCCACGCTGCTTTCTAGCCAAGAACAACCCTCTTGGCCAAAGTCAACTTGGAGGCGCAAGCTATATGCTGACTATATTCTTTCGACATACTAAGCCTGAGTTTTTGGTCAGATATGACCCCTATGCTATGTCTATTGAGCGCTGTTATATGCTAGGGCCAGTTCTGGCCTTAAGGGAGCTCAGCTGCACCGCCTATCCCCGCTGTAGTGCCCAAACTACCCCGGCTCCCCGATGAACCACCAGTTGACCTATGGGAACCGATTAACGTTGCAGGCCACCGACGTGTTGGCCTCGTCCCTATATTGACTCCCGCTTCTAGTGAATGAAGGTCCTTCTGAGGGACCGTCAACTCTTAAGCCTACTCACAGGTAATTAGGCCGACCCGTCTTTCCCTCATCCACTCAGAATCCCCAATGGTCTTAGTCCCCGTGCTGTTATCTTTTACGTGTGGGTGCAAAATTTTTGAATTAAGCTACTAAGTTTCTTCTCCGTAGTTAAATTACTTACTGTCCTATCGTTCCACGTTGCCCTATATTGCTGAAATTGCCTACCGTCACTCTTGTTTAGATGGTGAACCAAGCCCGGATTCGGTCTATTGAGCTCGGGTACATGCAGTCATCGCCTTAGAACAATCCACCACTCCAGCTATTCGTTCAAATACGAACTTTTTAAACATTCACATCAACTACTCAATGATGTACCACGCACGTTACCTAAACCAAAATGCAGTGCGTGATGTGAATCCCCCTGAGATCAAACCAACTACAGTGACACGTGAAAGTTTAATTCCCGATCTCCCTTTTTCCCATTTCCATGTGCCCCCAAACAAGTGCGCGACAGCTTACGGTTTCCTAACTTTTTTTTGCCCGTGCTCGTGTATTCGTTGTAATCTTTAAATTCATAATTTTCCGCTTATTCACAGAGACTGGAGCCACCTGCGGATATACCGCCACCACTTGTATGCATAAGAATTTCTATTTCACAGTGGGATAATTTACACCGAGACTGAGTGAGGAACTAATGGAGATACTTAAACCGGGAGCGCATACCGCGGCTCATGGGTACAGGACGACGTGATTTGTCCTCCCTACTATTCGATGTTAGATGTTTCGACGAAGACCCTTTACCGTGGCTGCACGGCGTGAGAATCCACGTCTTAATGTTGATTAGGTTTTGGGAGCGTGCTCCTTTTACAATTTCACAAGGCCCGAGGCTCGACTAAAAGGGAGCGGTGATCTTTTGAATGACAAGTCTCTGGGGTCGCAGCTGACTCCATATCTTCCCTTTTGGGGTGCTTCTCAGCATCTGGGACCGATACTATACCTGCTTCAGATCCGTAGTCACTTGTACAACTTCGGCCGTTACGTGATTGCCATCACGCTTCTTAGTAACTTTGGAGCAAAATATTTTGTTTGTGTTTTGTGTCTTTACAAATTTCTGAAAACTGCCGTTTCCGCTAAGACCTAGTTGGGGAGCTGAACGGAAAAGTAACATCTGGTGGGCTATGACACGTCACTTGGCATTGAAGTGGCCTGGCCTGAATGTCCGAGGTAACTGTCTATCCAAATTACCACGAGACTTCCTACTGTGGCTGCACGGCGTGAGAGCTCCCATCTAAACTTTTGTAAAATGGGGTCTACACTATGGTAAAATAAGTCACGAGGGCATGAACTGGAAATTTGTGGGTAGCTCCAACGGAAGCCCTTTTGGTTGCTCTATCGAATTATCGCTCTTCGATCCAATTTGCCAGTGACCACGTCTGAATTTTCTTTTTTGTATTCCTGCCTAAGTTGTCTAGCCAACCCGGAGCCACTCGGGCACCGCCAGCCTATGTTGAGCCTGCTAGCTTTCCTATAATTTTAGTGATTTGCGACCCCAGTGGAAGTTATTTGTTACCGAAAAGACGGGCTCGTGATTAAGTAGCGCGCAGCAGGCCCGCCCAGACCATGGAGACCCTGGAATTATTGTTAAAAATCAACGGAACTCTCTACCAGGGCTGCACCGCGTAGGAGGATATACCTATAGTTTTGAGCGGCTGTCTTTAAGATAATCAAAAACTCACAAGGGCAACACTCGTAATTTTTGGGTGACCCCACTGGTTGAATTTATTACTTACTCATGCTGCCGGCGGTGCTCGCTGCTGCCTAAAGGTCTACCTATGCAATTAAGTAGACTTGCCCTCATCCCGTGTCCCTGTGAACCTCTCCTTCCCCTTTTCGTTCTTATTCTACCCCTAATCACATCACCTAGCAATTGAGAAAACCACCCACCGAGTAATGATGACAAAACTTTGCCCCGATGAGTGGGGGAACTAGTCGCGTCCATTGTGAGACCTGATTTAGACGTGCAAATTTGTTAGCCTTAGTCTTTCTCTGGGCACGGGCACTTAAGGGCGCGCGGAGTATCCTTCGGACACTCCAGCACCCACAAGGGTGGCCTTTGCGAATTCAATTTGAAAGACTCATCACACCAGGCGAGGCTCTCCTACCGTTTCTGAACCGGGAAAGTCCCACCTAGGTAGGAGCTGAAACAAAAAGAAGACAAAAAGCCTAGGACAAACCGAAAGAACACATTACAAGAGGCTGCAAACATAGTGGTGACAACCGCCAAAACCGAAAACACTAGCTTTGGCTACGATACGACTGGTTCCAACGCTGCATCGGGTCATCCTAATTTATACCCTCTGACTACCCCTTTCCTCTTTCTGTCGTCTCTTCCCGCTCTTTGGTTTGTCTCAAATTTTGAAAATTCGAAAATTCAAAACAGAGAAAAGAGTGAAAAACTATATACACATATATGAGAAAACTTAATACAAATATAAACTAAAGCCGAAAATAATAAGGCTCCGAAAACCTTTACAACTCGTCGACACAGCTATACAATGACGTTCGGCACCCTTGACCAACGACAAAGATGTGACGTTTGTCAAGCACTTAGGCTGTTCGTAAACAACCAAAACCACGCGCTGGTCGGCGCGGTGTTTGTTCGTAGGAAAAATATATAAGCGCCTTCGACGGGGTCACGTCCATGCCTTGGCAGGCTGTCTACTAGATAAATTTCTTATTTTGTGGTAGCTTAAATGGGTGGCCTGTTAGATACCGTTTTAGGTGCCAAAGATAGAACATTTTGGTATCCCGAGTGGGTTATGGCGGCCTTGTACGGACCTGTGAGAATGAGCAGTCCCGGTTTTCGATGGAATAGATAATATGAGATTCTGTTAGGGTGTGGGGTCCAAAAATTGATAAGTTTTGGTTATATTTGTTGACCGTTGAGGCTCAGAAAAATGTGTGCTTAAACGCCTGAGTGACGGTCCCTCAGTACTTATAAGTAAGGGTTGGGTGATTCCAAATGCGTGGTTTTGAAGCTTTAGTGGGCCATAATGATAATTCTGTAACCCTATTTTACCCTAATTGTAGGAAAATCTAAAATCTAGATTTTAATTACCCTTACGAAAACGTTGTTCCTTTCAAGTTTTGTCGATTTCCCTTCACTCTCAGTTTCAATTCCATTAAATTATACAATTACAAATACGATTAGCTATTCTATATTAGCTAGTTTTACGGGTTTAACGTTGTCAACCAGTCGTTGGTGGTGTTGCAATGCCAACTGCTAGTAGCAGGGTTCATGCCAGTGCAATAGTGCACATTACAGTTTAGCAAGGTGTAGTGCCACCTGGATTTTATTTTTGACATCGCTTATTCAGGAAAGTGTGAAAGTAGAGAGCCAAATATAATGCTTACAAAACAGTGCAAAAGTATTTGAGCAATTTAACATTTTTGTTCTACACAATCCTTGTATCTCGGTCATATTTCTGTATGTGCTATCTGAGACAATATCACTAGTTTTTTAATTTATCCACGGACGAATTATTATGATTAGATTCGCCTTGTTTCGCCTAATGCACATGGCCACACCTGTCGGAATAGTGTCTAATTCCTATGGTAAAATTATAAGCCCAAATAATCCTTTCATGCCTACTAGGTCCAAATGGACCTAACACACATTGCGAGTCGTTGTGTTTACCGAGTTTGTGGTACGTCGCACGTTTAAACGAGCGTTGCTACTCGCTGAGTTCTTAAGGAACCGAGCAAAAGCTGCTAGATAGCTCAGTAGTTGCGTACACAAGTTTTGCCCACACGTCCTAGGTTCGATCCCTGGCGCAGGCGTGAGTTTGTCAAACATTGTAACGACACACAAGTTAATTCACACATGAAAGGGTTATTCTGTAGTGCTGGCGGTTGCCTTCAATTGGGAGCAAATTCTAAAACCGATAAAAGACCGCTGAGTATACCTTTGAGGTTATATTTTTCATACACTTACATCAAAAGGCCAAATCAAGTATTACCCTAAATCTGGCTGTCTGCTTGTGCGCAGATAAACGTTACCGATGAATGCTCTATCCATCTTATTTTGTAAACCCCATAATGAATCGGTAAACCGTCTTATACACAAATATATGGAATTTATTTTTTTGCCTAAAAAATGGCTGTATCAAAATGCTAGTGATTATTCCAGCTTGCGTTCGACTAGAATATTGGCGATTTGGAATCCCTGAACAACTGGTACTTGGTGCCTGGTGAAGAAATTTTATGTAATAACGACGCCATAAACGGATCATTTACTTTACTCTCAACCTAAATCCAAGCGATTGTTTCGGAAAAAATTTATTTTTTTATTTAATTTTCGGGAATACAATATAGCTTTATTTCAATGGCACTGGTGCGTGTTTTCAAGCTGTTTTGCGACGAATTTCGAGAATTGCTAATTTTTCCCAAATTTGCTGCATTTTATCCCAAATTTTTGCCAATTTTCCTTAAATTTTCCGCGCACCTTCATCACACAGGCGGGTATGCTATAAAATCTGCAAATATGGAAGCCAGTTTGGGCGGAGGGCTATTATCATAATTTAGAAAACCCTAAAACATACTAGCACCGGCCCTCGAGAAGACATGTATACTATAGAAGACCTCGTAATTTGGCGTAAACCTATGTGCCTGCAGTTCTATATGATCTGTGCACCAGCGTTGGGCAAGGGTCGTAAAATCCGTCGTTTGGCAGCAAGATAATCGACGGCGCAAAAGCCTTTGGTTAGAAATTATTTGTCATCCCTCTGTATATTACCTTTTGTATTGCTTTACCGCAAGTGAATTAAACCGGACTACCGGAACTTTTTGATGTATTGCATATAAGTACAATCGCCAATAACTTCAAAAAAATAAATTGAAAAACACAGTTGAACAAGTGAAAGCTAAAGGTAGGCAACACAGGGCGCTGGGCGCTGTTGTGCCCACGAGGGTCTCTTTACAGTCAAAATCAGAATATATAAGACGGAAAAACAAATAACGCTAAAGTATGGCATAACAAATTTTTAACCACGGTCGTCTCAAGAGGAGGGGCAAACAGGCGGCTGTCCTCAGTTTTTACTGACACACGTGAAATCATTAACTGATGGGGTGATAACCAAATGAATGTTCACGCCTGGCCTCCTCCACTTTATTATCGGGCCCTCCACTTTTGAAGAGCTTGCGACGCCTCTGCTTTCATATAATAGAAATTACCGCAAGTAAACTGAAAATTGATATATAAATTGGAAATTAATATTTCGTGAGTTATATATATCCGTTAACACATCTAATTATCACATACCAAAACTAAGATAATTCAGTCACTTACGTACCTTTAATACGTAGCTCAAATCGAAAGTTATTGGAAACGTCATGCTAATTCTTCCTGCAAATTTATTCATGATATTGATACTAAAGTTTTATTAGCGCATAAGCTGCATAACATTTCATGCTCATCTGTGTTAGGATGCGCTCAAAATGTTTATACAGAATTAGCAGTTTATGCTATTTTTAACATAAGTTTGTTAAGTCCTCAAGCTGTGCTAAATAAGCTGGAATTTATTATTGTTAATTTTAAGTATAACTACGTTAATTTTAAGGATAATTGTTACACAAACTCAAATTAGGAGGACCTCGAGGCGTAGCCGGGTCTTCGGGGGTGGGTGAGGGTCGGCCTTCAGCCTCACCAAACCACGACAACCGCAAACACAAGTATTAACTGGAATGTTACCGTAACGAGTTTTGTGTCAAGAAAGTCAAACTCGAAACTTAGTCGATTTTTTATCTTTTGGCAAGTATGGATTCCACGTTACGTCAGCATGTTCTAGGGTGGTAGGTCGAACTAATATGTCATACAGTTTTATTCGTTCTATATGGATTTCGTATAGCAAAGGTAAATTTGATTTAAGTTTTACAGCGGCTTTCTTCAAGATAATTCTTACATGAGCTAAAAATTTCAAATTCGAACACATTGATATGCCCAAGTCATAAACACTACTTCGCTTCAGGCACTACAGT
>JASANE010008221.1:0-28122 GCA_030248225.1 Trileptium ribeirensis | reverse complement strand
ACATTCAATTGATACCCGGTCCGTTAAATTCCAGTATATCTCTACGGTCTTGTAGGTCCTTGTCTCTCTTCTTTCCTTTTCCAAAGTACAGAGTAGGGCTTGTTTCCTTTCGTTTGTCCCACGGAGATGATAGTCGCAGGTAGCACAGCTACTGTTCGTTAGAGCTTGCCATGTCGCACACTACCCAATCTTGGTAAGTTTTCGTAAAGTCTGCCAAGCCTATCATAGGAATACTTCTTGGCGGGCTAAAAGAACATTTTAGCAAAGAGGGTACGGCCCTGTGTAAATCAACCGGATAAAACGCCTATAGGGTCTCCGAGGAAAAATTCAACATGCACCGCCTCCCTAAACTATATTATACATGGAGGGAACAGCCAATCAAAGGAGAACACCGTTTCCCACCACCAAACATTACTTGGAAGTAATGTATTGTACAATAACAGAAAAAACACAAAGTTTATATGTACACAAATTTTGTGTTGTTTATATAAATATATATATTATAGCAAACATATATATCCAGGACAAACTCTGTGTTGTTTACATATATATACAACACAAAGTATATATATCTTCGTATATATAATGTATGTATGGTGTGTATGTATGGTATGGTATGAACGTATGTATGGTTTTTAAAGTATATATGTATTGTATTTTTCTTTCTTTCTGTAAGATTTGATCTGCGTGATGTACTGCTATTACCAGTGCGTGAATATTTTTTGCACGGTCTTAATTGTCGGATATTTTTACAAGTATCGGTGCCAAATAACTTATGTGCTGGCAGTATAAACAACCGGTATTAAGTGTAAGCTGGACAGCGGTAGTATTATATTTGAATTCGAGTGGAATGAGAGAGCGAAAGCGAGCGAGTGGAACGAAAATTTTCAATTTTGGCTCTGGAGGGGGGGTTGAGGAGATCCTGTCTGTGTGTCTGTCGCACCTGTATCTCGATAACGGTTGGGCGGATTTGGAGGCAAGATAGTTCCTTCGAACGCAATGGTCGATTTCGGAGTAATGACGGAGCCCGATTAGAATTTTTCCCGTGGGAAAAGTTATGGGGCAAAATAACGTCATTTTGGCCCATTTTTCGGGCATCTCCTCCAGTTTTTGCGACTTTTCTCAATAAATAAACGAGGTATCCGCAAACTAATAGGCCTATTCCATGTACATTTACCAGGGATTTCCAATGATATATAACAAGTTTTTCAACTACTTCCCAATCTGGAGTCTATAAGCTTATAGTTGGCGCCAAATTTCATATTTGCTGAAAAGTCGTGGGAAATGCACCTAAATGTGTGCTTATTGTTGGTTTTAGTGTCGGATATGGGGTTTTCTGGGCCAACAAGCTGATTGCGAGTGTCAAAAATATTGTGTGGCAAATATTTTTCACACTTCTGCTTCATACTTGGTATGAAAAATGAGATTTTTCTCAAGTGTCATTTTGAATTCTTTAACGTTCTTTTCACTGTCAATTTAGGGTTTTATTGAATTATTAAATTGTTAGCTGATTGTTTTTGTACTCGTTGTATGATGTTTTGTCTACTGCATACGTTGGCTATCAAAAGAGGCGGGCGTAACTATGACTCATCACTCACGGTTTATATAATGCTGCACCTGCGTACTGTGTCTAGACTTTCTTTGTGTGTGCTTTCTACAACAAACTTCGGGGGATTGTTCTCACCACTCTAATTCTGGCTCGCAAGCGAGCTTCACTAGTTTTATATAGTTGGACTGGCAAAGCCAGTGCATTTATCAGTTGGTAGCGATAGTTGGTAGTTAGTATAGCGTTTTGTTATATGTCTATAATTATTCATCCAGGAAACGTGGGTGTGACTAAAATAAATCTGTTTCACCTGACAAGTTTAAAATAAAATTCTCCAGCGCTGATAAGCTAGACACTCCTGTATATAAGCCTATCGCCAAAACCTATGTTATGAGACCGATAAACACAAAGTAAAACATTGCTGCGCAACCAAGGAGTGATTACGGATAAATATCCAAAAACACAAACGGAAAACACCACAGAGAAATTAAGTAACGACGATAGAATGCTACTCGTAAGATCCATAACTTCCGTGATCTTTTGGAAAGATTGCCTGAGTTTCTCCGCTAGGAAAGAATTGAATACAAGTATGTTCGGACATTGTGCTATTCAAAAATTTCTTCGAGCGGCAAGACATTGACACTAAGCGTACGGTCGTCGGCGGCGAAACAGTTAAGTTGACCTTAAATCAAAGAGAAAAAGGCCAAAAGGGTCAAATATACATTGCCAGACCTCCACCAAATTTACCAGTGGTGATAAGCACAAATAAGATAACAAGTTCCTGTACAAAAAGAACCTGTAGCGTTGTGGAAAACAAAACGACCGCAAATGTTGTACGTTTTAAGGTTTGCTCAAAATTGTCACTAAGTCGAGATTATATTTGAGGTAAGTTGCAAAACAGAGGCTTACTTTGAACAAGGATGAACAATGGCGAGATGCAGCTGTGAATATATCAGAAATGATAAGTTGTGCAAATTAGACTGCCGCCAATGAGTTGAGGTGGAAATTTTTAAGTACACATAAAAATTCTAGGCATAATATTCAAGATGGGGAATGACGAGTCAACCTTATTACCTATAGATAGGCCTAGTGGTTGAATCATACCACAAAATTAGACACGTCCGCCACCGAAAGGCGTCAGGCGGAACAGCATAGTAATGTCAGCGTGCGGCCTTCTAAGCTAATCGATTTCCTGGGACTAATGCATCGCTGCCTCTCCCTCCAGAGTCGAAGAAGTCGGGATCATATGGGCATCGTTCAGTAAGAAGCCGACGGTGCAGTTGGGTATCCTGTCTTGGGTATCGAGAGAGTTTTTGTTTTCTGTTTGGTTTCGACCGAATCGAATAGTAAAATTTCCCTCTAGTATATATTACCTTAAAACTTAGGCAACCAAGGTCCGTCAATTTAAGTGGGTGTGGTGTAGGTGGGCTCGACATGGGAAGGATGACGTTCTTCAGAATGGGGGTGGGAAAATTATTGAAATTTCCTAACCATGCTAAAATTTCATTGATTTTTGGGAATTTGCTATAAATTTTCCAATTTCTTCGATGTTTGCCACTTTTACCCCAATTTTAGCCAATTTTCACATAGTTTGGGCCAATTTTGCTAAAATCAACTCTGTGCAACGCTGCGGGGGGGGGGGGTGGGGTGGTACAGAGCTTTCAGTAGGCCAGATTTGGCTTGAGGGGGTTGGATGCTTAGGGGTATAAATTCTCACACCCTGTCACATGGTCGCACCTCTCAAGACATATGATCTTAAAACATAGGCGTCGAATGTCTGTCGGCTGTAGGGGCTATGGGGTAGATAGTTTCACCATGAGGAAGATGAGGTCCTCAGAGGAACAGGGGTGGGCAAATTTTTGGAATTTTCAAGAATTCAAAATTTTCCTCAATTTTGCTAAAATTATCCCCTCATCGTGGCAATTTGCAATAAATTTTTTCTAATTTCCCTTATTTTTGCAAAATTTTTAAACTATTTTGGCCAATTTTTGCTAACATTTTCCGCGCGCCTTTGGTGCGCGCAAGTACGGAGCATTCAATAGGCTATTGGTTCGACCCTTAGGTGGGAAATTCCCCTATCTCCATGACGAATGGTCGCACTACTTAAGGCGTATTGAGTTAAAACAGGCGTCGAAGCTCTGTCAGTTTAACAGAGTGTGAGGAAGATCGCTTCAACGAGTGGAGTGGAGATGAGGTCTTCGGGACAGGTGTTGTGTAAATGTTTGAAATTGTCAGGAATTCAAAATTTCTTCTAGTTTTGCTAAAAATCTCCCAAATTTTTGACAGTTTGCGATAAATCAAGGGGTCCTTTAATTTCCCCTATTTTGCGAATTTTCATCCTATTTTGGTCAATTTTCATTACAATGTTTCGCGCTCCTTTGGCGCGGTCGGCTGCGAGCCAAGCGGAAAGGGTGGGTAGTGACGCGGGTACAGAGCTTTCAGGGGATTGAATTTGGTTTGACAAGGTTGCAAATAACATCTTTTCAATTTAATATTACTACTAGGTTACTTTTTTATAAAGCGCGAGGTTATCTGTAGCCTTATCCATTGTTCTTGTATGCGAGCACTTTATTACCAGTACTGAATCTCAAAATAGCAATGAATATTCCTGAGAAACTTTGTTTTGTCGTTTTCGTGAACTTTCTTTTGTTCCATCATATATGCTACAGAAACATTTCCGAATGTCGACTATGCTAAATTAACACACGAGTATTATTTTAGTGCTCACATATTTACATGCAATCGGTTTTCTATATCATCTAAAAGATTAACAGGAATAAATACCTGATCTTAAAGTTAATCCACTAATGCGAAACCGATTTTTTATCAACTCATTTTATAGGAACATATTTTCTTAATTCGTGTTTACTTGATAGAACCCACATAACACCAAATGCAATACAGTTTGAGGTGAAATTCTCACACCGCAAATACATGTTATATTCTGTACATTGTCTTAACCATAAATTAAGAATTTATAAAATGTACTTGAGGTTATCCCAAAGTGTGAAACACATTTAAGTACATAACATATTGTGCTGAAAGCATATTATTATTTCCGTTCCAACGTTTTATATCTTATAATATTTATAACATGACTATGTTATATGAATGTCAATCACATTTTATATTAGTTTCCTAAATAACATTGTGTTCCGTTAGTCTAAATTTTAAATCCGGAAAATCTTGTAATGATACATTGCACTGCGGTACAAGAAATTAAAAATACAGAAAATTTTCGCCAAACAGATTCCCGGAAGCGCAAATATGAAACAGTAGATTAATTTTAAAACAAGCCAATACAGCCAAAGCTGATTGCCCAGATAGAATTTATTGGAGTTTAAGTGTATTTTACTGTTGTAAACGTATGGCACATAGGTTTTAAGGCACACGGCATAAGCGTATGGCGCTTATGTTATTAGGTTTCAGAACCTGACGACAAGAGCAATTCTATTGGCACTGTGTGTATTGAACGACGTAAAGTAATATGAATTTACGAAGGATATCCATTTCGGCCATTTTATAATAATTTTTTCATGTTTCATTTTTTCAATTCCCCATTGACGAGTTGAGTTGAATCAGCTAAATTGGTTCATGGTTCCATGACGTTGACTAAGACTTAGCCTAGGCCGATCAACCCCATTCTGCCACCATCTCACTCAGGTGGTAACTTCGGTTCAAATGATATGTAACATTATACATTTATTGAGAACAAAATTTCCGAAAACTTTGGATACCATATGGTACGAACCATTCGATAAAAAATTATCATAAAAAGGCATAAACAGATATTTCCTGAACAGTCGAGCTGAGTCGAATGGTATTAAAATTTCTGTTGTATTAGCAAAATTGGACTATTTCGGGCTGGGGATTAATCGAAAATACCCAATTTGATAAGTCTTGGCTTAATACATTTTTGAGTAATAGAAAATTTCGCATTAAATTAAGTGGAAAACTCCCTGATTACATTGATGTTACGTCCGGAGTATCGCAAGACAGCGTGCTAAGTCCGACATCATTCCAATTGTATATTAATGATATTCTTGATTATGCAAATAATGAGTGTCATAAAATTTTTGCTTATGACGTTAAATTATATACAAACATCAATCAAAAATTGCGGACCCCAGAGTACAAAATCACCTGGTACCGCTTGAAGAATGGTGAACAAAATGGCAACTAATCATATGAGTCTCCAAAGTGTGGCATACTGCATTTGGAATTGAGTAATATACATTATATGATGCAAGCTTTATCGTAATCCAATGCAAAAACCTTGGTGTAGTCATGTGGCGCAGTCTAAAGTTTAACTCACACAACGATATAATTTGTAAAAGTCATATCGCACTATAAACATGTTGTTGAGATGCTTCTTAATCAGTAACAATGAAAAGCTAGCGCGCCTACAAAGCATACCTGAGACCGATATTAGTAACCTCCAGTCTAGTCTGATGTGCTTGCTATGTGACAGGTATTGATTCCATTTCTATTGAAACTAATTGATTTTCTAATTGAAACCTTTGGAAGTGAGTGGACGTCGTTTTGATTTCACTATGATATATTCCAATCTTTCTGCACGGAGTAGTACCTGTGAACGCCTCCAATATTTTAATATATACCATACAAACACTTGGGTCATTCTGTGAAATTGTACAAAAGGAAATTTAAATGCATTGCATCCAAAAACTTTTTCACCTTTCGTGTTGCCAATGGAACTTCTTGCCCAAATATGTAAATGGTAAACCGTTTATGAATGCCCCAAACTTAAATCAGTTTCGCCATATGCTACTAGAAGTAGAATTGTCTAAGTATATTAAAATATTAAAGAAAACCTATAGTCTGCCTTAAGTGTATAATTTTATTCCTTGGCTGATTCAAACATTATTAGCATTTGACATTGTAATTTTACATAATGTATCGTCTTTTCAAATGACTGGCAAAATAACTCTCCAAAGCCAACGCCTAAGCATAGAGCTTGCTATGATTACCTTAACGCTTGATGTAACGCTAGTTGCTCTGACTGTCATTATGCCAGTATGTGTTACCTTAATAAACTTTTTGTTTGTATGTTTGTTAATTACTTACCGATTGAAATTGTAGTCTATAGGAAGGATTTTACGACATCTACTGAATTCACATTTAATACATTCAAGAAGTCCTTACTGGCTACGGAAATAATACAATTCTTGTTTTTATAGCAAAAATATGAAAGAACTAGTATCGCGACTCAATGAAATATGATTCCGATGCGATTATTTTACCGTATGAGAAACTGGTCGTGGTTCAGTATAATTTCATTCTGCTCGCAATTTCGTGCAAATTATTCTAGCGCTGAAATGCAGATACTTTAGTGAAATACAAAACTTCGTGTATTTAATATAAAATTTGTAATCCATTTTACAGAATAAATAGTGGTTTCTAGTTTACAAACAATTACAACAATTTAACTTCTAACTGTTTTCTGTAATTTCACAACAATAGGTTGTTAAAATGTTTTCTCGCTTTATGTCCGAATGAAGATTGAATCGGAATAGTTAGGTCTAAGTTGTTGAAAAAGTTGAGTTAAAGGTTTTAGCTAATCTAAACGTTTGATTCACTGCATGTAAACGAGTTAATTGCAAGCCATGCCACTCGTGATATACTAAGCGTAAGCCTTAGCCTTAACTTTTATATCTTATATAACCCTTAGACCAATTAGGGAAATGCTGCTTTCCGGACCTTCGGCACTGACCTGCTTATTTTTCTAGCGATATAACGTTAAGCTCCTAAAACTGACATGGACGACCACTTTTGATGTTTTTTCAGCGCGAAAACGCGATGTCTTGCGAAAAATAATAATAAATATGATAAAATTGATGGATGGAGCAGTTTAAGCTTTACAAAGATGAGTGAAGTCGCATCGGGATAGATGAACGTCAGCGGTACCGTAGCAAAACAAAAGTATTGACAAAAGAGTAGACCCGGTTACAAAATTATCGAAGCTACTGAACGTATAAGCAGTTTGGTAGTCAGACAAAAATTGCATCCCAATTAGGTGATATACACTAAGATAAAATAAGATTGCTTGTGCAACAAAATTTCCATAACAAATTTAACTAGAATTAAAGTAATAAGGTGAATTACGTGATTTAAAGATGTCACAAATTGAGATATTACGTGTGGTAGTATATCGTAAATTTAACGGCTTAGTGTCATAACAACCTAAATATATTTTATTAATTTGAAAGTACAAATACAATCTAACTTCGCCAACTTACAACACACTATTTGTAAGTTTATTAGTTATTAGCTACTTTTTGAACAACAAGCCCAGCTATCCAAAACCAGTTAACAATGCAGTTTACGTATTTTCAACTTGCATAGGTTTGCGGCTGCTTTTGAAGCGTGATACGACAGCGTACTAGGAAAAAAATTGACATCAACCATCTGTTGAAACATGACGTGAAGATATAGTTCAAGATAAAATGTTACAGCATCCATAGGACGACGTGCGATTCACATTTTGATAAAAGAAAGTAATGCAATAATTTCACTGTTGGGGAAAACACGCCAAATCCGGAGTGTTTCTAGCTCTGAATTTACACACTTTGGTGAGCAGAACGCTGAAATAGTTGGCCATAATACGAACATCATATTATTGGATCTATATTTAACGTGATGTGAGCTGCCGCTGCTCTCTTCAATAATTGAATATGTTTTCAGTAACTTGCTTTTCCAGATATGTTAAGCTCGGCGCTGCTCTCACAAATAGGTTTTTGGATCTAGGTCGGCTCGGTTCTACGGAGTCTAGAGCCGAGCCTAAATTCTTACCTCTATGGCGTGCATTCATGTCTTCATTGGCACGTTATGCGAAGCTGCTTAATAGGCTGTCTGTGTATATTATATGATTCACAGTGTAAACAGTGGAACATATCAATACCTATCCTGATGTGAAGTCATGTAATATGACATACGTCTTAAAACCCATATTCAGGAACTGTAGTTGGTAACAAATGCCACAGTGCCGAGTTGCGTAATGTAATTTATTACTGATGTCTGATCGTAAGCGTGTTACAAGTTTCGCAGGTCTAATCGTCGTCAACGTCCGAGGCTAAAAATTTGGCCCGTTCATAACAGTTCGTAATACACCATTAATAGGACGTTATTTTGTTCTTCTGTTGAGTGGAGCTGGACTGCTGTTATGCGGTAGCTGAAGTAACTGCAGTCTGGGTTAACTCAACAGAATTACACAGATAACATCCTTTTATTGGTCTACTATGAACTGTTAAGTTAAGCTGGACTGTTGTTATACGGTTGCCTGGATAAAAACAAGAATAAAAATATGTCATATACACAGACAAAATCAGAAAACAATATCATAGCCTGACGGCTGTGCCAAAAACATCACACACAATATGAATAAGTCTTAGTTCGGACGAGCTAATTACCGAAAGGGATATGATTATGCAAATTAGGTAGCACCGACAGTGTTACGTATTCGATTGTAAATTCACTTACGCTGATTGCTGACAGGTCTGGTTAGCGCATAGTTTATTGTACCGTTTCGCTATACGTTTTTCTTGATACTTTCGGATGGCACGTTCAGGTCGCAAGCATTTTCAGCCTAAGACGTCCTCGAAACGGAGGAAATCCCAGACAACTTCGTCGTTATCTGACTAATGTGTTTTTTGGTAAATTAGGTAAATCACTTGAAGTTCCCGTCAAATCATGAACATTTGCAATTTTTGCGCAAGCTTAAAACGCCTGTTGAAAAATGCTTTAAAGTTGGAAAATCATATAAGGATCGAGGTGCAAAGATGTCTTCGCTGATTAAGGGTTTAAAGAAAGTATTGTCCCTGATGAGGAAGTTGAAAAAGGAAATCCTTTGTTACCGCACAGCTTGGCTCCTTTCTCGTTCTAAAGCGTTGGGTTTTTCTGAGACGGAGAGCCTTGTCGTGGATATGCAGGCATGTTCATCGTCCGGTGCCAGTTCGTCGAATGTTTCACCAATGGTGTTAGTTCGGTACAGCCCTTTCGTGGTGGCCGAGCGTTGGGGCGCCGCCAGTGCTTGGCAACGTTTCTTTGGCCCACGCAGGATGCCAACAGCACGGGATGTATGTTTCCTCTGTGGTGAAGCCGGCCATTTCGTCAGTTCCTGTCCCAGGAATTCCGTGCCTCAACGTGAAAAAGCTGTCCCCACCGCCTGAAATCCGGAATGACACTGATCGTTTGTTACTTAGCGTGGATGGAGCCGAATTACTGCAAAGTGAGTTAACGGTTCTTATTGCAGAACATTCTGCTTTGAGCAGAGTCAACGGGGTTAAGGGTCGCTTGAGTCGCGCGCATTCTTTTTGGTGTAAACATGCTTTCAATCCTTTGGTGCTGTCTACTATTTGCAAAAGTTACGTTTTGCCACTTGTTGGAAATGTTCTCACATTTAGGTTTCGAAACAATACATCGGCTTTTCAGAATCATAATTTTGTCTCACAGGAGCTTGCTGTTCTCCTGGAGAGGTATCCTTCGTATAGTATCTCAGGGGGAATCGATTTATTGTGTTATTCCTCTGTCTGACGCCAATAGTATTGAGAAATTGCGTTTAATTTTAGATTGTTCTTTTATAAACTAGTGAATCGCAAAGTTGAAATTCAGTTTGGAAGGTATTGAATAGGTTCTTAATTTTTTTCGCAAAGGTTGGTATCTCAGCAAATTTGACCTAATGTCTGGATACTACCACGTGGATATTGCTGTTTCTTTCCAGAAGTATATTGGGCTTAGTTGGCGTGTGGATGGTGTTTCTTATAACTAGGTATTTACTTCGTTGCCTTTGGTATTTCCTCCGCACCATATATTTTTAACAAAATGGCGCAGTGTCGGTGTTGCTTGTTTGTGGCTTTTTGATGATTGTTTTTTGACTGCACTACCGTCCAAGAAAATTTAGTTTTTGCACATAAAACAAGTTTTGGGGAGTTTAAAAGCATCACGATTTGTCGTTAACACAGAAAAATCTGAATTATCCTGTGTTCAGCGTTTAACTTTTTTAGGTATCATCTTGGATGCGGGCAACTTCTGCGTGGCTCTCTCGGAGACAAAGTAGCAAACAATATTGAACCTTGAGTGTGAGGTCTCCACGGCTTCCGCGATTCCGGCTCGTTATTTCCTGAGATTCGCGGGTTCTATTATGTCGGGCAAGGTAGTTTTGGTAACCTAGCTCTTTTGCGAACTAGGAGATGTTATGCTGCTGTGGAGGCTGTAAATCATTGGGATTATTTGATCCTATCTCACATAAGTTGCAAGCAGATGCCATATTTTGGTTAAATAATTTATCTTCTATTTCAGAGCGTATTTTAGAACCCTCTTCAGACACTGTTTATGAAGTACGCTCGGGTGCTAGTGCAAACGCGGGGGCCACGGTTCTCTTTCGAACCGGGGTTCGAATATGGTTACTCAAGTGTGTTTCTCTTCACACGAGACCTCATTTAATTCTACGTATCGTTAAACTTCGGGGAATGCAGGTTTTTTGAAACGTTTTGCAGGGAAAAACGGTGATTTGGAAAACTGATAATCAAGCTCCGTCGGTGATACTCACTTAAGGTAGTATGAAGTAAAGTTTGCATGATTTGGCTTTGGAATTTTCTGATATTGCCGCCAGGTTTGGAGTTACGGTTATGGCCCGCTTGTATCCGCGGAACCAAAATAGGTTGGCGGATTATTATTCCAAATTTCCTGATTCTCACGACTGGTCTATTAAACGAGCTTTTTTCCGGGCATTGGATAAGCGTTTTGGCCCGTTTACGATTGACCTCTTTGCAACCAGCGAAAATGCGCAACTTTCGCGTTCTTTTTCGAAATTTTATTCGTCTGGCTCATCAGGTATGTATAGTTTAAAGCAAGCCTGGAGTTGGGAAGTGGCTTGGGCTGTTCCCCCACTCCACCTCGTCTTGTTTCTCGAGTAGCACAGAAATTCATTGAGAACAGTCGTAAAATGCCTATAATTGTTCTTTTTGTCCTTCAGCTGTCTTTTTTCCGCTTCTAACCAATCTCAATTATTTTGCTAAGTTTGTTCACGTATCGTTTATTGTGCGCAACGCTTTGCGAGTTATCGTGGCAGTTTCTAACCCCAATTAAATTATTTCTAAAAATTCTGAAGAGTTAAAATTACTTGTTTGCTACTGTGTCAAGCGGTGATTAACAGGGTATCGGTCTTCGTTGGTCTTCTTTCTTTGTGTAATACGTCTCGCTGATTCTTGCATATAACGTGATTAATCCCGGAGAGTAACGTAGAGATAAGTGTTAGTTATATGTTAGGACGAGCTCTATACAGGAAGGGATATGATTATGCAAATTAGGTAGCTCCGACAGCGTTTATGTAATCGATCGTAAATTCATTTACGCTTTGTCTGTCTGCTGACAGGTCTGCTTAGCGCATAGTTTGTTATATTGTTTCGCTCTCACCCTGCCCCCCTTTTATTATGCGCGTTCTGTTTATATCTTGTTATTTTTAGCTTTTTTATGTCGTTCTTCTTGGTATTAATCGTTGGTTTCGGAACAAATCGGCGATGTAGAACGCGACTCATTTGTGGATGTCATGCTTGCTTCTATTTCTGTCAATTAAACGAGACTGTATGTTCAATATTGTGTCCAGTTCAGGCAATGGTCGCTCCGTGTTTACGCTAACAATTTTCCTTTTCCCGTGAACCCGTTTCATGCAGCACTTTTCCTAAACCAGAAGTCCGATTCTTTAACTTTAGCAAAATCTGTAGGTGCAATTGCGGCCGCTTTTGGGTGGATTAATTCTTTAATGGTAAAGGTTTGAATTTAATGACTGATAAGGTATTTGTTAGATGTGTTAATGGTATTAAAAGAAGACTAGCAAGACCTGTCAAAAAGAAGTCGCCACTGACGGTAGAGTTGGTGACCGACGTAGTTCGCAAAAATATTTCGCCTTCGGCCACTTTATCAAACTTGCGAACTGCGATTTATTTTCTTTTAAGTCATCTTGGTTTTCTGCGGTTCAGTGAAGTGCAGTCTTTATATTTCACGGATGTTACAATTTTGCCGGATCATTTGAAAGTTCTCATTAAAAGTAGTAAAAACGATCAGCTTCGTAAAGGAAATGCTGTCATAATTCCGGCGTTTGGTGATGATGTTTGTCCAGTCAAGGTATTTCGTCGACATAAAGCGGTAGTATCCGCTCATTGTTCTGATATTTCTAGCTTAAATGTTTTGTTTACGTTGCGGCATGACTCTGTTTCCGAGTCATTGCGTCCAACCATGAACGCTTTCTTATGATTGTGCGAATAAAATTCTTAAATCTTCTGTTAGTGCTTGCAATCTCGATCCTACATGTTTGGCACCCATAGTCATAGGGCGAGCGCTGAAACGTCAGCAGCCGCTAAGGGGTTAATTAGATTACATGGTCGTTGGTCGGTTAAAGCTACCAAAGACCGTTATATAGAAGATTTGCTTGATTCTCGTATTGCTTTTTCGCGAGCATTGTTGTAAATAATTTTTCTAAAAATATTTCATTTCTTCTTAGATTGGTTTTCTTTTAGCGTAGCTGATGACGAGAAGACTGGCAAATTGGAACAGAAGCCTTGATTATGACATCGGCAGTATTGTAACTCGGGCATTGTTTAATATATATGGGTTATTATGGTTTCAGACCTGAATTAAGCTTGGTTTGGAAATAAAGAGTATTCTAATGCCTCCGTGGTTATTGCATATAACGTGATTTAACCCGGAGTGTAACGTAGGGATAAACAAACTTAACTGCGGTAAAATTAATACGAAAACACGCTGATGATCACCGTATTATTGCAAATATATTTATTTTGGCTCAAATTAACAAAACAGAACCACGGCAGTTATGCGTAAAAATAAAAAATACATCTGTTTTTGTTTGTTCTGGTTTTCGCGGTCCTAGCGAGAATAATTTCCTTTAGCGTTGTGATCCAAGAAAGTGGAGAAGATGCCACAGGGTCCGAAATGTAGCATTTTTCATCATCAAACATCACCAATGGCTTTGTTAACGAATAGCTTCACTGTTCTGCAGTTAGCCGTAATGGCTCTGCCAGCGTGTTAACTGTGGAAAATATAACGAGCTAAGATACTTAATAAAAGGTCACAGTTTCTGCACAAAGCCCATCATATGCTATGATCGTGCGAAACTGAAATAATTGGGCGTGCGAAGTAAAAGCTCCTGAACTGAGACATAACACCTCTAGAGTTTGTATGTCCTGGTTGGCCAGATAACTCCAGTATATACATCATTCATAATAGATTCTCACTTTGCACAGATGATCAGTTATTGACTTTTGATTCAGTATCTCCAAATATTTTTGCCTAGAATATGTTCCGAAATTTTTACATCAATTTTAATTCAGAGGCTCTATATTTTCGTAAAGGCATAAAATTAAAACTAAAATAAAGTTATAAAAATTGAAACCAATTGATAAGAATTTCGAAGTACATGAAGCAGAAAAATTTCGAGCAGGCCTTGGTATACACAAAAGTTTCCACAATGGTCATAACAAGCGACAGCAGGGCAGCATTAGTTTAAGTGCTTCAACAGCTAGCTATTGTCGAACAAGTTACAACGAGACGGGGTAATTTCTTTAGGTCTGTATAATATGTCTTGGGAACTATAAGAAGCAATGTAACCTAAGTTTGCTGAATAATAGAATGTATCGAACTTGAAGATCTAAAAAAGGCATACAGGCTGACGCTCTGAGGTCTCAAGGGGGGGCAGCCGAGGTCGGCGGGGGTTGTCACCTCAGGGTGTTACAGTCCCTTAGGGATCACCAGGAGTGGTAGTGATAAAAAGTGGACGACCTTCGTCCCACCCCCACTTCCGTGGCACCTTCATTTTCCCCAATTGCCCCCAAATTTTTGCCAAGTTTTTCCAAAATCCTCACCGTGCTTTTTGCGTGGATGCAGAGTCTCAAAGAAGTAGGGTGGTACCTTCACAGTGGTAGGCCAGGGCATCGGACGGGGCCTTTGTTGCGATTTATAATAAATTTTTTCAAACTTGAAACTCTAAAAAGTGAATGATCGCAAATATACTCCGGCAATGTATTTCATATTTGCTCAAATCATTGGTTCGGAGCTTTCGTTAAAACAGCGATTGTTGTTAAAATCCTATTTTTGTGTTTCAATCCCAAAATCACAGGATTTCGTGCTTTTTCTGAACTTAAATATTGGTAATGAATATTTTTTGCTAATATTGTTATATGGTTTAAAATTATGACTGCCGTTATATATTATTCTCCATGACTTTGTCGTTTCGTTAAACAGCAAATACAACCAAAGGACTTATTCGTTATATGTATTTACATTTATAACCGTTTAGTAACATGTAACATATAACTCCCAACCGTACGTTAAAACGATACGAAACATAAAATTTTATCATTTACATCATGCAAAGAAACACAGTAAATGAGATTAGACTAGCCCACATGTAATAAAGTGAATGACGCGTTGAGATGCTAGTTTTAGAGTCCTTGCTTTCAAATATAAAACAATAACAACATCATTTGGGCGATTCTTCAGGGAAATACTTTCGCCCATTATTTTGTAGCCATCTTCGAATATCTGAATGAGCTCAACTCAATATATTCGTCTGTCACAGAACCCATACATGCATAATAACAACCTGAGCCCAATAGAAGCAACAATTCAACATTATTATGCGGCGTTTACGTTATAAATTACCCATCGCGTAGCAGTTTTGTTCACGTACAGCCTGCGTAACACCTCGAACCATGTGGTGTACAGGATAGCATCACTACATTCTACGTAATTAAATATGGTGTCTCGCACATCATCAGCATTTCTGTATGGTGTCATGGAAACCGCGAAATTCTAGATATCGATAAGAAATTTACTTTGGAAAGATAGTTTTTTGTTTTCCGCTGCAAAGAATCTATACAATATAAGATTTGTCCAAGCACTTCCCATACAAAGCTATAAACAGTATTTTTTCAGGGATACATTCAACTAGCTTAAATAATTTGAAACATGGCATAGCCGGTTTCACGCCATTTTTAAATAACTATTCAATCTTAGGGTGTCGAAGACACCATAGTATATTTTATATGGTACTCGTAAGACCGCTGTTTTTGCTACATAGTATAATTCTTCAGACTACGATACACCATGGTATGGTTACACAGAGACAAATCTTCCACGCGGCGGGCATTTTCTAACGTAAACGCCGTATTATAGCAACGAATAATATACGAATTTTGGTTCGAAACACAGCTTTTGGCTCTGTATTTCGTAGTTTCCACGACGTTAGGATAATATCGATGATAAATTATGGTATGTAGGTTTAGGCGGACCCACTGTTCAAATTGCTAAGCAAGGCTAATCATTCTCATGCTATAAATCATCAGCAATACCTGCGCAGTTTTGATACAAAATTGCTTAATTTTTCTCTTAACAAAAGTTGCTAAAGTGGTTATCGGCCAAATATGACCCTACAGATGCAATCGTTCGTTCGCTTGCACTGTAAAAATTTTTATTGCAGCACTTTAGCGGTTAAAGTGCTGCAATATTATATTATAAGATTATACTTTAATATAGGTTATTGTTATAATATAGTTATATATCTATAACTATATTATATAGTAATATAAATATAGTTATTACTAATTACATTATAGGTTATAATATAAGCACAAGACAAAATTCGACTTCATTTTAGTTTAAGACTAGGAGTTGACATCTCCTGTTCACGGAAACGACATGTGTATGTTTGAATGATGTTTGAAACCAATTTATGGTAAAAATTTTAGAGACGTTCGCCCGTCCGCTCATGAGTTGTAGTCGTTTTTGTAATGACATTTGCATGTGTGTAGTAGCCAAAAAGATAGATGACTGTCTTACGGCACAAAAATTTTTTCATTAATTTGCATATTTTATGGTGTATCGTTGGAACGGTGTCTGGTTCAATTTCTTAATACTTCCTAATTGAGTGTCACAGATGCCTACAGCTTGAAGGAACGCGTAGATGCATGTTTTTTCAATTCAAGAATTAGAGGGGTCAAAACTAATTTTTACGGAATTAATGTTTGGTATTCCTAGGATAAACTAACTTCGTTTTTTACGGAATTAATGTTTGGTATTACCTAGGATAAACTAACTTCGTCGCTTGATGTATGCTTTCTCGTTATAACTGAAAAAATGGAGTGCTTTGTAAATACTGTGCGACGAAGAAAAATTGCTAGCACGACTGCTTCAAGCCAGAGGGAAGGAACATCTGCTCACATGTATTGACAAAGAAGTTCTACTTGCAGTTCATTCTGTGCTAGCGCCCATGGAATCTGTCTTCGAAATGATGGAACGTGCTTCAATGCCGACACTTCACTATGTCGTGTCACTTTATTACCTAGTACGAAACAACTGACTCTGTGAAGACATTCCTTCAATTCGTACATTAACATGTTGAACTTGCCAAAGCAGTGGATCAAAAAATGTGGACCAGAACTAAGGGAATTCATTTTGCTGCAACGTACCTCGACAAGGCCCTCTGCGCTGTTCGTGACTGCGGTTCTACCGAGGACCATAAGGAATTCTCAGCGCAACCAGTCCAATGTGTAAAAGAATTCGTCTATCCTGTTGAATATCATAAAAACAATAAAAATCCTGATGATATCCAACTAGTCAATCAGCAGCCACAGAGTAGCGATCCTACAAGCTCTAAAGCTACAGATCTGCTCGAAAGCTTTCGCGAGCAACCTGCAGTTAAAAGGATTAAACTGGAGCGCGGTGCTGATAATAAGACAACTGAAGAACTTAAAGTGAAATTATAAGCTGAATTGCGAGATTACGACAACTTAACAGAACTTGATGTGGGACAGCGACTCACTGTTTAATCCGCTGGCATGGTGTGAGAAACAACAATTTCGCTTCCCCATTCTGTCTCTGGCTGCAAAGCGGATATTAGTTATTCCGCCTCCAGCTCACAGTCGGAAAGAAATTTTTCAGCAGCTGGAAAAATAGCTAAAAAAAGCGAGCTCGGTTAAATCCTGCAACGATGGAACCCAAGCCATTTTGCACTATGATTTGGTTAAGAAGCAGTAAACACGATCGACTGTCTTTCGGGCGGCTGGTTGGGGATAGGGAGGTGGGCTACGAAGTGGGCTCCATCCTCGTCGTGTAGCCCGCAAACAGCTGAGCGCTGGGTAACAACCCGCGAATATGATTCAACAGCACGTCGAACGTAATTCTATATATTTATATATTTAACATCAACGTGGTCGCGGGGTCAGGATGCGACGGGGTCACAGGGTTAGGGGGTCACTTAGATGTGGCCCTGTTCCATTGCGGATTTATGCATCATTTCCCTTAAGATGTGTGCGGCCGGACCGGATTGGTCGCAGTATGTCGCGGCTCTAAAGGCAAGCTTGCCTGACCGTGATTAGCCGTTGTGACATTTTTGGGCCTAGCCAGACTACAAATATATAGCTAATAGTAAACGACAGCTGCAAAATTGTCACAAGGGCCGGTATCAGCTCTAAAAAACAAAAATATATAACGACAAAGAAAAAAATCACGAAAAAATGGAATTTGGATACGTGCTGGGATATATTCGTAAAACATCCTTCCAGTTACAATACAATAGTTTTCAAAGTAATACAGAGAGTGTGTTACATACCTACTAGGTTGGCTTGTAGAAGGCACCTAAACAAAATTTTGGAGAATAGCAATGCTTACCTATTTATTTTACCAGTTTTATGGGTCTTATTTTAGGTACTACTAATCTCGCATTTTTTGGATCTAGAGCTAAATATTTTCTCTGTAACAAATTCTGCTAAACTGACCGCAACAAATAATTTTCAGTATTGAGTCCCTGCTATCTAACCCTAAAACATAGCCGCTCCCGGCTAGTAAAAACGTACTAGCATAGCACAGCATATCTATTTTATGACTGAACGCCGGATTTGTCTGCACCCTTTTATCACGGGCCGTGGCACTGTGACAGGATTCGGCCCCAGGTACACACATATTAAGATAAATGATGCATCAGAGCGATCGCCACCACAGATCTTTGTTTATGTGCACTTGAGTTATCAGTACGTCTCTGCGACGAGCTAGGCGAATAAAGAACAAGATAAAAACACTGTTCTGTTACGTTGAGTACAGTGAAGAGGATAGTGAATTCAGCTTTTGAGTCACGTACGTAACCCGGTGACCAGGCGATCTTGCCACAGATGGGACCCGAAGAGACCCTATGACTTGGCGACTCAAACCCGGTTACATGTCTGGTAAACATGTTTTCAGCAGCAGGTTTGATTTATTCAACAACTGAAACCAACGACTATTATGTATATTTCAGCATCACTGATCTTGGAAAATTTAGTTTACTATAACTCGGCAGATTCGTAGTACAAACTCAGATGATTTTGTCGATAGACCAGCTTTGTTGGTTGTAGAAGTGAATTATGAGGAGACTCACCAGCAGCTGGCAATAGCCGACAGGGACCCCGTATAGTTCGATCAATTTGTAGCGGGGTTTTATTCAATTTCCGATTGCAGCGATGTGTTTTAAAATGACCGCAATACCAGGTATTTATGTGATTTGCAGACGAAATCCTTTGTCTTTCTATTTTGTACATACGAAATGGTGTCGGATCTATATTGCCATCATGTAACGTAATATCACGGCCTGCTGGGCATTTGCTGATTGCTTCATTAGGCTGAATCGTACACTGTTTGAACATGGCGCTACGGACAAAACGCAAGTATCGTGTAACCGGCTGCACAAATGTTGATAGGAACGTCGTGCGGTATGTTGAGCTAATTATACAGTAGAGAATAAAATTTACCGACGAAGCAGCTAATGATAGAAGGTCAAATATTTCGGCAACCGACTGATAAATAAATTCGGAAAATTCGGGTCCTTCCAATGCGGATACGGTTAGAAGAATTCCCTGCGGCAACTGAGCTAACAAAAAGACGACAAGTATCGACAGTAAGACAGCGTTAAGGCGCTTTCGAATTCCATCTTGATCTGAAATTTTATAGATCATTTGAATGGGAGCACACGAGTAAACTCTTATAGGATACAACGAAACTCTTAGTTGAGCACGTTTTAAACAACAATTGAAACAAAACAAGACTATTTGTTGAGCGCACTATAAATTAGCGCGTGCAGCCATACCATAAATACTAAGCTTGAGTACAGACATAAATCACAATTTGTTAAGATTCCTACTGTCTCTCTCATTGTGTGAGTACGTAAGCTTAATTAATTCTTCTGTAAAATGCACTTAACTTAATTTGTTAACTAGCGTTCGGTGCGTCAACGAGTGAAGGTTTTGAAATTTTCCGATTTAGAATAATTCTGAAAGTTCGTTGGGCCTTATTGCGCTAAATTCGAGAAAATAATCATTTTTTGTACCAAATTCACTGTTTTATAGAAAACAAGCATAATCTATTATGCTGTTTTGCCGTCAAGATATAGTCAGTTATTTTTGCCGTTTATATACTACTTTAGTCCAAGCTGACGTTTGCGAAGCCGACAGTACAAACGATTTCTGCTCATTTTTGCATTGTAATCTTGTGGCGACTAGTATGGTGGCAAATTATTACATATCTAAGTATGAAAATTTTGGTTTTAATTTTATTCTTTGCTTAATCTTTTTTCAATTGTCATTATTAAAGTCCAACAATTTTTTACTGTAGTTGGCAATGGGCCGACCTAATCGCTTAGCACGAGATAAATGAAGTCTTTTCCTTTAGTCATTCAGGCCGAATTTGGCGCATTATGAAGGCGGAGCGATAATTTTTCTACCGTTCAACTCAGATTGATGAGTTGGTTCAGAAAATGTCCATTTTTTTCAAATTTTTAGGTTCTCATCGAAAATACATTTTTTCGATTTTTTGGGTTCTCAACAACCCTGAAATTTTTGTTCTCGACAAATGTGCAATTTTACGATCGGACCACGTTGACTTGCGTGTGGTGTGTCAATGAGTGAAAGCTTTGAATTCTTCTAATGTAGAAAAATAACATAGCAATGACAATGACTTAGAATTTAGCTGAGAATGAGCTAAGTCGAAAGCTGTTAAAATAAGGACAATTGATTTAGGAATTAATGACTTAGGCTTAGGATATATAAAATTATACATTTCTCGAGAAAAACATTTTCAAAAGTTTTGGGTAACCAAAAACCCGAAAATTTTTTGCCGAAATGAATATTTTCTGAACCAGCTCATTGAACTGCGTCAAATAATACCAAAATTATCGCAGTATCTACAAAATTGACCATATTAGGCCTGGGAAGCTAAAAGAAAAGACCCCAATTTTTATACTCCTGTGTTACAAATATAGTTGTGGCGCTGGGATTTATGCGATGTCAACGGCAATAAGGCATTCTTTTAGAACTCACATGGCAATCTTATTTATGTGGCATGTGTACTCCCATGGCACCAGATATAACTTTTGTACTAATTTATCTATCTTAAAGTTTAGCGATGTATCACTAGTTTTCTCTGCTTACAATGCTAGCCGGTGCTGATTTACCGAACCTGGTACATTTCCGATAACAGACCGCATGAAATACGTAAGTTAGGTAGCACCAGCAATATTCTTATGGTTTTAGTGCAAAACATGCTTTTGTTATCATATGCGATTGTAGAAGACCTTACCAGCATGCCTGCGCCACTATCTGTGGTAGGTAAAATTAAGTCTAATCCGTTCAGCTGTTTTCAAATTACAATCGTTAACAACAAATGTTATTTTTTGAAAGATCGATGTTGGGCCATGGTGTGAATGGAAAGATCTATGGGACTGACAACAATGCCATAAGCTAAGATAATTATTGTGAAAATTCAATTTACACCTGCTTAACACAAAACTGTTAAATACTTTATCTATCTGTTCTGGAACTATGGATACTGCAATAAAATATTGGGTTTATTTTTATACATAACTGACCTCATTCACTGACTACCAAGTGAATATCAGGCACGGACCAAGAACTTGTTAGCTGTGTAGGCTCTGTCGCTTTTAAAATAACTATCAAGTGAATATCAGGCACGAAACAAGAATTTGTTAGCTTTGTAGGCTCTTTCGCTTTTAAAATAACTTTCAAGTGAATATCAGGCACGGACCAACAACTTGTTAGCTTTGTAGGCTCTGTCGCGTTTAAAATAACTATCAAGTGAATATCAGGCACGAAACAAGAATTTGTTAGCTTTGTAGGCTCTGTCGCTTTTAAAATAACTTTCAAGTGAATATCAAGCACGGACCAAGAACTTGTTAGCTTTGTAGGCTCTGTCGCTTTTAAAATAACTATCAAGTGAATATCAGGCACGAAACAAGAATTTGTTAGCTTTGTAGGCTCTGTCGCTTTTAAAATAACTTTCAAGTGAATATCAGGCACGGACCAACAACTTGTTAGCTTTGTAGGCTCTGTCGCGTTTAAAATAACTATCATGTAAATATCAGGCACGGACCAAGAACTTGTTAGCTTTGCACGCTCTGTCGATTTTAAAATAACTATCAAGTGAATATCAGGCACCGACCAAGAACTTGTTAGCTTTTAACCATCAAGTGAATATCAGGCACGGACCAAGAACGTGTTATCTTTGTAGGCTCTGTCTCTTTTAAAATAACTACCCAGTTAATATCAGGCACGGACCAAGAACTTGTTAGCTTTGTAGGCTTCGAAACAAGGTTTGCAACACACTAAATTCACAAAGTGAAAATTTGCCCTAACATTCGTGAAACTGCCGACGTAGCGTCTGGTTATTGGCACATATAAACTTACGGTTTGGTCTCGCTGCATTTGTTGCTGTATTGCTTGAACCAGTATCTGCATTTGGACCAACTCTACTGTTCCCTCCTTTCAACATTCGATGGCGTAGGGCATGCTGCCGTATTACGACAACCAATAATGTCGTTAAGATTAGCAAGATGACACATGGAACAATTTTGAACATGAACCCAAATAACCAAAACGCCATCTTAATCGGAATATTATTGTTTCGAAGACTAATTTGAGACGGGCCAACGATCGGTATCATTCGTGGTTGTGGTTGTGTGCAGTTTATTCTGAAACAGTGTAATATAAGATAACTATAGAGAGTAGTTTAGACCTAAGGAATGTCAATTTCACAAGTCGTAAAAACTCATCAGCTGGTGTACGCAATATAATGTGACTTAAAATATATTTTGCATCCTAATATGCAGATTTAGTTCCATTTTTAGTAACACTGCCGTAAAGTCAAAGTAATGTAGAGAATAAATCAGACGGAAGCATGACTTATGAAGCTTAAGATTCCTGTGTCTGAGTATAAATTTTCGAACAGGGAGTTAGTCAATGACTTTGGAAATATAATTATATGTCGGTGGAAGTTACGGGCTAATATAAAACGAAAAGATATGATTATAACCTTTGGATTCATGCACTATAGATAATATGTGCAGAGACTCCTCGTTCGACGAAATCCCACCTGTAGTAAAATTTTATTTTTAATTAATGTTATTTGAAAAGCCAAAAAAGACAGAGGCAAAAATTCAATATGAGGTATTGAAGCCAGGTTACTCAGGAACGAACGGAAATTCTTTCGGATCGAACCCGTCGCATCTTGAGCTTGGACATAGCCAAAAGTGGTAAGTTGCACAACTGGAGTGTGTTTATTTGAGCAAACTATATGCTACAAAATGCAAAAAATGCGCTTCGCCCATTATGGGCAAGCCACGATTTCTGAAAAGTAGTTAAACAGTTTAACACAAAATGGGGTCTTTTCGCAAAAATAGTGCACTAGGTCCGAATGGTAGTTCAGAATATCATCAGTTCAGATTTCGCTGTTGCATGTTGATGTTTAATTTGAAATACACTGAGGCATAATGGCCTATTGTGTGCAGCTATCGCTTTTATTCCTTTATCAAACCATTTTAATATATCCTTTACGCTGAAATCTTTAAACTATTGAACATTATTGAAAAACTTACATTAGTTTGTAACACGTATGGGAAGTTTGTATAAATGATATATAATGGTGCCATTCGTTCAATGTTATGATGATATTGGAGCAATGAACATGGACAGTGGAATAGTTTTGTACTGTTGTTCATATACTAGATCGGAAAGGCGTGTTGATATTTCTTCTATGTCAATCGGTCAGATTGTATTATATAACTTTATTCTACCATGTTAGTGTGTCATAGGCGTTTAATTTTCACACTGTGACAGCCGACGGATTTTACTTCAAAGTTAAACACCGACCAGAACAAATTAATGCGCACCTAAACTTAAAATGACCCCGCTTACCATCCTATTTTGTTTTTGTAAAAATTTTTATCACCAAACATTCTCTTGTTGGTCAGAAAATGCTACTTTAACAGATTTTTCTCGCATTTTAACAAGGGGCTTGTCCGTGAGCGGTAATTAATAAATAATATGGCGTTCCCTTTTATGGCGTCACAGTTACATTAAATTTGTTCGCGAACAGAGGCGGTTCCTGTTTCAACGCTATTAAATGTTACGGTATTGTCATAACCCGTATTAAAACCTTTAAGTCTGTGTTAGCAGTGTTACAGTATTCAGAATCGAATAGAATATTCCATTTGTTCCCTAACAATACATGTAAATTCGACATCAGGAATTGCAAAAAAGGATGGTTAGCGGGGTCACTTTAAATTTGATCGCGCATAACACACAATCCATTCCATTTACCATTTGATCCATTCCAAGTTTTCAATAAGAATATATTAATTATTCGGGTAGAATTATTAGAATGCGTCGTATCTATGTGACATGGATGCACATATTACATTTTTTTATGGTAACGTTTCCTATAGCCATAAAATTCAGTGATTCGGAAAATGCATTCGTAAATCTTGTATTCTTCTTGATGATAAACACGGACGAATGCTAAGCTTTTCCACACAGAAATGCGGTACTAGGTTCTGTATCAAATGTACCTGATCATAAAATGTAGATCACGGAAGATAAAACATGATAAAGACTGAACCGGTTTGTAAATTGGTTCATAGTGTATAATTGGTTACGTTAGCATAATATTAAAGCAGGTTTTAATGAATAATATCACTTCTTGAAGAGAAGAAAAACATTTCCTTGTGACCAAAATTTATCGCCGGTTTTCGTGTATTTTTTTATATTTATGCGTTTGCCATTTATGTTTATGTCTTTTATTTGTTGTAAAAAATATGACATTGTTTCTATTAGTAATGTTGGCTTCGCAGAAATTTTGGTTCTTGTTAACACGTTTCAAATATTTGTGACACTGATAGCAATCCAGTGGTTATTTATAAAACAATACTGATGAGCTGATGAAGATTTTGTGATCGCACTAAAACTTATAACCAAGTGGGTCCTGATACTGGTTAACGATTTAACGCCCGAATTAGTTTATGTGTCGTGCAATATTTGGCAATCTCAAGCAGAATACCAAACAATACCTATGAGAGAAATCTACTGGTGTGTATTTTATTGAAATCTAAGCCACCGTTAGAAAGTTGTGAGGACCCAAGTAACCCTGAGGGGCGGTACGTTATAACGTTAGAAAAAGAACACCTAAGAGCGGTGGGTTCGGAAGGCAGCAGCCCCCCGACCTAGGCTTAGGTTAGTGTATGTCTTATATAAGGACCGTAGCTTAGGCTAAGACTAAGGCTTAGGCTTAGTATATCGAGAACGGCATGCCCTGCATTTTATTTCCGCTCTTCGAGATTACTTGGGCCCTCCTAACTTTTAACGGTGGCGTAAGTTTCAATAAAATACACACCAGTTGATTTCTCTCATCAAGCGAAGTCGAACGTTACCCAACATGACCATATTCCGCAGAACAAAAAAATTTGGGTTCCCAAGGGACTTCAAGAAATCAAAAAAAAACGTTTTTCAAGGATATGGGTAAAACGAGTATTTTGTGAACCCGCAAATCGAGCTGAATCGATTGATATTAAAATCAGCTAGGTATCTTCAAAATTGCCCAAAATCGTGCTGTGGGGGGCCTAAAAGAAAAGTCACAAATCTTGTGCAAGACCTTTATGCCGCGTTCCCGTTATAATGTCCCCGCTGTTTGGAACTTTTGTCCCCTGTGGTCGCGACTTTACCGTATAGACAATCAGGGTGACACACATATTGTAAATCAATTGCGAAGTGTGTACGACACACACCTGGCTACTAAATTTTTTCTTTACAGTGTAGTAAACATCCTTAGCTACCAAATTGGCGAGAATTAACTGTACCAGACACAATCTGTAGATATTGCGGTTTGTTAGTCAACTGTGCTCCGTAGTTTTTTTAAATGCCTTATATTTGTATCTAGGCCATATGAACGCTGATGAAAACTGCAAGCAGACACGGTGTGCTTGACACTGTCGAGAAGTGGTAATACCCCAGCTAGCTACCTTTGGAAAAATTTACAAATAACATGGGGTGTCTAAGACGCTGTGTGGTGTACATAGGTTCCAAACGTTGGGGATTTTATAATCTGAACGCCGCATAAATCCTAGCAATGGACTCGTTTCACGATTTCTTTCTAATGCCCGTACAGATGTAACGTCATTATCTTCCCTATGAGCAGATATGTTGCGGTTGAACGGAAATTAGTATTTGTTCCAGTGAAAATTAGTCCCAAATTGGATGATATAGCTCGTTTCCTGGTAATGAATACACTGATTTGGCTCCAGTGTTAGAATATTTAATAAGTTTCAGAATGTGTATATTACTGAAATCGTTCGAATTGAAACAGCTACTAGCTGTGATTAAAAGATTCAAAGCGACTATTGTGGAACCTACATATTTGAATTCGAGTGGAACGAGAATTTTCAATTTTGGCTCTGGAGGGGGGTTGAGGAGATCCTGTCTGTGTGTGTCTGTGTGTCGCAACTGGATCTCGATAACGGTTGGGCGGATTTTGATGCACGATAGCTCATTGGAACCGCAATGATTGATTTAGGTGTAGTGATGTAGTTCGATTTTTGAATTTTTTGCCGTGAGAAAAATTATGGCGCAAAATGACGTCATTTTGGCCCATTTTTCGGGCAACCCCTCCAGTTTTTGCGACTTTTCTCAGTAAGTACATCAGGTATCCGCAAACTAATAGGCCTATTCCATGTAGCTTTACCAGGGCTTTGCAATGATATGTAACAAGTTTTTCAACTACTTCCCAATCTGGAGTCTATAAGCTTATAGTTGGCGCCAAATTTCATATTTGGTGAAAAGCATGGGAAATGCACCTACATGTGAGTTTTTTTGTTGCTTTTAGTATCTTATATGGCATTCTCTGGGCAGATAAACTCATTGCAAGTGTTAAAAATATTTTTTTACACTTCTGGCTCATACTTGGCATAAAAAATGACGTTTTCGCAATTTTTGGTGAGAAGTCGTGGGAAAAGCACCTGAATGTGTGTTTATTGTTGGTTTTAGTGTCGGATATGGAGTTTTCTGGGCCAACAAGCTCATTGCGAGTGTCAAAAATATCGTGTTTCAAATATTTTTCACTCTTCTGCTTAGGGGGATTGTTCTCACCACTCGAATTCTGGCTCGCAAGGGAGCTTCACTAGTTATATTGGCGTGAGCCATAACATAGTTCTGTCAAAGTTCATCAAACTTCACAGTGCCTGTAACCTTAGACACATTATTTAGTATAGTAATTTCATCAACGTTGACAGAGGTCCGAAGTTCCAGGAGGGTAACCGGGTCCCCGTGGGGAAGGCATTGGGCGTCCCGAAGGGGTATGGCAGTTCGGCGGGTGGCACCTTCTATCAACCGGGAGTGGAGATAGATGAGCGGCGCCTAGGACGCCACGAAAAGCACCTATGGGTTCGGCGCCTATGGCGTTTCCAGGAGGTGGCCAGGATTTCAGTGAGGCATGGGGTTCGGATCTCGGAGAGGGTAACCCCTGCCGTACTTATGAGCATGTATCGACATAGCTCATTTTCCACTGCCTTTTCTTTGTCTTGTTCACTTTGTTTCAAATACAATCGCGTTATACATTTGAAGAAACATACCTTGGCGCAGGGATCCATATAATTTGCTGACTTATATACATTGGGATGCACGCAATAGAGACGATGATAATATTAGCGGCACATAGGCGCTTTGTAAAACTGAGCCAGTACCCGACACCAGCTCTGGATTTGATCATCAAACGATGTAGCGTTGTCAACAACACAATGTACCAAGTACTGCAATAAGACAAGAATGTGGTAATTAATACCGGCAGAGAATTTTTTGGCGGGCATTTTGAAACCGCATAGGTCCACAATGCCCAGCGCACTGTTTTTGAAAGTGGAGAGGTGCTTCAAAGCACCGTTTTAGCACGTGGTTCGTGGACGTTGACGCAATTCGTTGGGATATGTTGAATTCGTAAACTCATTTTTACGCTCTAAACTACTAAAATATTTGTTTTATGGTTTACGTTCACCTTAAGTAGAACTGGTTATATACACTTTTGCATATTTATATGTTATCGCATTTTCAGGGCAACTTTCCTCCTAACAAAACTGATTTATTATGCAAAACAGAGAAGAATGCCACAATTGTTTGTGGATACTGTTTAGTAAAGGTACTGACAAGTCGGTTATTATGAATCAAACTTCAGCAATACTAATTAGCAAT